>REGL01000299.1:137078-156878 GCA_004194395.1 Aurelia aurita complex sp. Pacific
ATCCCAGAATTCGAAGCCAAACCTCGTGATCGGAAGAGGGCGATCTGTAGCCTATCTGATTGCAGTTAGAACTTTACCCCCGGCTGGGAAGCAGAAGATATTATGATCGAAATTTGTTTGTAAATCTTCGCTTAGAGAGTTGGAGTAAAGTTTGAAATGTTTTAACTGCGGTTCTGGTAAACAGAAGCAGAGAAACAAGAGAAAATATGATTGCTGCAAGTAAACACGAAGTGAAAAATGGCGGCTACTTACAATTCCATCACAGGTAGGCCTCTTTCATCTTACCATATCGCTGGATAAATACGCCAGAAAAAAGTAAACTACGTCTCAACCTGAAGCTCATGGCGTCAGCAAAGTATTTCTTCGCGCGCTTTTTTAATTATAAGACCCATTCCTCTCGTAAACAAACATCCCGAGATTGTACACCAAAGCGCTCTCGGGAGCCAGTGATCGGAAAAGGGCGATGGGGCTCTATATTTTCCAAGTATTGCAGTTTTTTAATTTTTTGGCGATCTGAGAGCTGAGTTTCTTATAGGCAGTTTCTTATAAAAAAAATACGTGTATTATCGTTAATTCTATTCTGTCTGACGAAAAGCACCAACAATAACATTGTATCGCTTAAAAACAGGAGGAATTTGTCGACTACATGTTACTAGAGAACCAGCAACGAGACACTATGAGCAAAGATATAAATGAGGTTGGTGAAGTTTACAGCTGCTTTTCTCATTCAAATCTTAAATCATTGTAAAACTTCCTTATTAGATTATTCTTTTTGACAACAAGCTTCTGAGAAAAAAGCATACATTACAATCCAAAAGTTTGAACAGATAAATTTCAAATGAAACTTTACCTACACCTTTCTGTCTGAATTGACTGCCTACCGCGCCAAAATAAACGTTGCACGTTTGGCAGGCCAGAATAAATCATACAGTTTGGACCGATTTTGAAGATTAATGACTTAATCTTTAGTAGAGAGCCTGAATTAGACACTGGGAGTTTTTGCAATTTTTTTCATTTTTGGTTTTTAGAGCTAGAAGAGAGTTTTTTTAAATTTTAGTTTTCGAAAACACTGAAAACGATCAAAAACATCGACATGAATGGACAAAAGAGAGAACTTGTTTGTCGTGATTTGGGATTTAGAAATCGACTAATTGTAATCCGCTGTGCGAGAGTTCGTACTAAACCCCCAAATCACCCCTATAACGTTTTCTTTTTGTTCATTCATGTTGAGTCTTTTAAAATGTGATCGATGTTTTTTGATCGTTTTCAGTGTTTTCGAAAACTAATATTTTAAGAAGCTCGCTTGTAGCTCTAAAAACTGAAAATGGAAAAATTTGCAAAAGATCCTAGAATCTAATTCAGGCTTTCTGCTAAAGATTAAGTCATAAATCTTTGAAATCGGTCCAGTGCACGATTTATTGTGGCCTTGCAAACGTGCATAGTTTATTTTGGCACATCCGGTATTATTCCAAATACTTCGATTTGAAGTGTTCAGTGTCGATCTTTGCTACTTCTACGAAAATGTACGTCACTTCTATGGAAAAGGAAATGGAAGTTGTTTCCTCTTTTTCAAAACGTGTCCTAAACTTTTCTGCCCGAATCAGTTGGAATCTAATGTACATAACATACCACAAATCATATTTTAGATGCCATTTCCAAATCCGATCAAAGACATTAAGAGGTGAGTGAAGGGAAATTAAATGTTTATTTTGTCAGTTTTTTTAGTTCTGATTGCTATATTTTGCAATACATCTACTTAGCATCTGAAGGTAGTTTGCCTCCTCTCGCGATGTAGCCACACCTAGTGATTTCTTTAGCCTGGAACTACATAGAGTTAGCGACAGTTGGCGACTTTCCTCACTCTTCGCAGGGTTCGATATAGAGGGGACTCGAAGCACCTAAGCACCTATGACCAATGTTGGTTACAGAAGAGATCTGCGTCAATGAATGATCATACGTCCTATGGTACCGCCCTGTAAATCGTCTCGTATCATGTGGCGATCAAGTTGTTGATGCAGTTTGTGCCATAACGTTGGAATTAGAAGAGAACAAATTAGTACTTCTGCTTTAACAGTTCACAGAAATTTGGCACTTCTGCTGTTGGGCTACTCTTTCCCTAGTTGAACCATGGAGATAAAATGCAACTATTATCGAAGTTTGTTTTACCACATTTCTTCCTCGTTTTTTCGTTATGCAATTTTGTAATTGCCTTATTGATATACCGAGTGTTCCAAAAGAATTACACAGATTTGGTTTGATCCAGCAATCTCAATTTAGCTTTTATCAATGTTAATCGTTTTCAAAATGTTCCTCGATAGTTAATAGTTAACATAGATACTTCGTTTGTTGATATTTGTGCTTTGAGAGCAGAAATATTAATCTTAAAACTCAAATTTGCTTACACTTCAAGGCCAGAGTTTGGTGTTTTGGCCTAAATAAATCCTTAAAGCACAGCGAATAAATCGATGACAATCTTGATAAATGTGAGCAATATTAGATCATATCATATTCCGTTCGCTAGAAGTCATCCATTGTGCACCAGCCCCTTAATTTTCCTTTAAAGGCAAAAGACCAAAGCTCTAGTTTAGCGGGGGACGCAAATTTGAGCTCTTAAGATTAATATCTCTTCTTTCAAAGTACCAATATCAACAGACAAGGTGTCTGTGTCCAAGTTAACTATCGACGAAAATTTTGAAAGTGATTAGCCATTGATTAAAGCTGGGACCAACATTGTGTATGCTTTTTCTGGGACACCCAGTAATAAAGTCTTTTTAAAACGCAATATTTCAAACGATTTTTTTTCGTCTAGTCCTCATCACGATACAATCGTAAACATATCATACCTTCCATCACTTGGTGCCAAACATGGTCACAGGAACATCCAGGATGATTTTGATGCCAGTAATGGAAGATACATTTCATGCAGTAGAGATGGCATGGTTGTTTTCTGGAATCTTGATTTTACTCTCCATAAAACAGTTCAGGTTAGTTTCTTCATTCCAAAATTTTAAAAATCGCTACCATTCTTTGTGTCAAAATTGGAAAATTGATATCTTCCTCAGCACCCAAAATGTACATAGTCACCACTGGGGGGCACTCAGCATTGAGAATATAACCTGTCTCGGATATACTTTCGAGCATTTATAATGTATTTTGTACAATGGCAGAGCATTTAGACGAAACAAGTAACAGACGCTGTATCTCTACAAAAATGAGTAACTTTTTATCAATTCAAAATGCATTTCTAAAGAGGAACCATACAATTATGACGCCCGCAAGAAGGAAGGAGAGGAGTTCAGGGATCCATTGCAGTCAAAAAATATATCTATTGTTCTTTTATTAGACAGGGGGAGGTGGATCTGAAAATCTTCTTGGATTGAAGGTAAAGTACCGCGTGAATAAAAAAAAAGTTAACACGTTCGGTGGGCTGCGGAATAAAAATATTGTGCCCCATATTCAAAGCTGAAACGCTAATCAATCAGTCAAAGGCTAACTTAGATTTGAAAATTTTGAAAAAGTTAGTCCCAGAATTTGGGAAAATGCTTGTAAGGGCTTTGTATGAGAATGAGAATTCCATGCTAAATTCTGGTCCATACCATTTAAATATAAATTCAATGCAATGGTCAGTTTCAGAAATAGTAAATAAATTTCAATGACAAGTAATTCATGGACCAGAATAGAACATGGAATTCTTGTTCCTATACAAATTCCTTGTTAGCATTTAGCTCATTTCTGGGTCTAAAAGTTGAGTGATTTTACCAAACAAACCTTTCATATCTACATTATTCTTTGGTTGATAGATTAATATTTCAGTTTTGAATATCGGCTGCGTACTTTTTATTCCAAAGCCAAGCAAACGTGTTCACTTTTTTGGCTCACCCTGTAGTGAGATACGATTCTTGTGTCTCGGCTGGAAAATTAGCATTATTTCTCTGTCTCATTGTTATTGCAGTTAAGCGAACTGATGGCATCTTCCAACAAAACATTACCATTATGGGTGACAACTTTGGTTACTCTTGGCAATATAAGGAAAGTGGTTGTTGCAACAACAGAACGTGAAATCTGTGAGCTTGTCATTTAAAAGCATTATATGTACCTACTTTCAGCCTATGACACATTACTCTTTTTTGCCTGTGAAGGTTTTGGTTTAATTTCATTTTTCTTTCATAACTCATTAATGCAGAAAGGAATAATGATTCACTCATTCAACTGCTTCAGAATTGGCCCTATTTGGGGAAAATATCTAAATAGATACCGGGCGAGTAGAAAACAATTCCCGTTTGGAAGGCCACTGCTTCCTGAATATCAAAGCAATAATATTGAGAACTGTCCTGTTTTATTGCCAATATGCTTATTTTATTATCATTTTTACTATCATCTAATTTCATTCATACACAGATCTACCCTTCAGCAAATTAAAATATATAACATCTATTTACAATGGTGAAAACCTTGAGAATAAAAATCTACAGCCCTATCCAACTTAATTATTGCTGTTCTTTCAGGGAGTTGTGTTTGATAGCCTAGCTCTTCAGATGCGTTTCAAATTGTTTTTTCAAAACGATTAAGTGTCGGTAGCTCACGAATTTCGGCAGGTATATCATTCCATGACTTGAGAGCTGCGTAATGAAAGCTTTTTTTGCAAATTCAGTCCTATATCTAGGGATCTGGATATCTTTACAGTGCCTCATATTGTAGGTCGAGTAAAAAGATCTCAGTTTGGTATTCATCCCGTAGGCTTTCAGGGCATAGTCTGTTCATAATCTTGTAGGTCATGACATTCCGATCGTAACGGAAAAGGTTTTATACGTTGAACCAGAAAGCAAACCAGCCATCTTTTATGCTATCTTTTATTTCATTCTATGTTAAACTAGGTTCAGTAATTTACCCGGGCTTAATCGGCCATTCCTTCATGTGGATATGGAGATTTTCTGCAGAAAGCCTGTTCCCAAAACCTGCAAAAACGAGTGAAAACAATGCACAAATTTCCTTGGTTTTTCTTCCTAAAAATGATGACGTTCACACCTCTTGGGAGGATGAAATCCCCTGAATAGGTTATTCATACCGTGGAGAAGACTTGTTCATCCTCCCAAGAGGATATCACGTGCTAAAGTGTGCAGAAGTCATTGCTGTAAGGCCCGCGTAAGGCAGAAATTTTAGGGAAATTTGTTCGTGGTTTTGGGCACGTTTTGAAGGTTTCTATTGGAGAGGCTTTCCCGAGAAAATCCCTCATAATTTCAGAACGGAGTGGCCAATTTCAGTCAGGTAAATTTTGAAATGGATTTGAACATTTCTACCATTAAACTATAAATTTGCCGATACCATCATCTTGATATGACCTTTCAAACGGGGATTCTTTTTATTGACTCACCCGGTGGAAATGTTTGGAGGCCTGCAGTTTGCCAGCTAGTCATCACATTCCTACAAACAGACTCACTGTATAGCTAACATGCCAACTTTAGATGACAAAATTTAATTGGTTAAAATCTATGTTACTGTTTTCAAGCTGCAAGTGCCTTCATAAAAGTGTCTCCTCTTCGAATCCCTTAAAACCAGCCCAAACTTTTGTGCTCAAATTTTGTTGAATGATTCTGATCTAAAATCTAAAGCAGTTTTAAAAAGCACTTGTAATTTGAGAACAATGCAGCCGACTTCGTCCAAATAAATTTTGCTGAAAAGTTGTTCATCTCTCCATCTTATTTTCACTGAGCCGTTTCTCTCGTCTTCTTTCAGCATTTTTTGACTGCTCTGCAAACAATTTTGACAAACAATACATTATAACAGGATTTGAGTTCTGCATCATTTCAATGGATTATTGGTATGTAACGTATTGCATCAACGAAGCCAGATTTTGTAAAAAAGCCATCAGCTTCCTTTGCAAGTTAATTTCATTAATTCGTTTGAAAAACAATTTTGTTACACAATAGCATGAGATGCTTTTGCTGACACTTGAATTCAAAGCGATTAGCGACTGCAGACAAAGAAAATTCTCTCCGTCATAAATTCAAAACAAACAAAGCCGCAAAGGTTTCTCTGAAACCCAGGTAGCTAGCGCACTCGTTGTGCATTCTAGAAATTGTTTTTAAGAGCAAACAAGAGCATATATCGAAAGAAGGAAGATATATCTACATATCTACCTCGGGCATTTTATTTGTTTGGTTCAGAAGCTGAGCATGCTGTGTTTTCATTACACCCAAAAAATAAGAGAATTGAATCACCTCTCAATCGGCTTCTGAACCAAACAAATTAAATGCCCGAGGCAGATATGTGGATATACCTTTCTTCTTTCGATATATGCGGATGCTTGCTCTTAAAAACAATTTCTGGAATGCACATCGAGCGAGCCAGCTACCTGGGTTTCAGAGAAAATTTTGCGGCTTCGCTTGTTTTGAATTACTGTTTGAGAGAATTTCCTTTGTCTGCAGTCGCTAATCGCTTTGAATTGCGGTGGTGCCAATCAAAAGCAACTCGTGCTATTGTCTTACTGAATCTGTCCTTGTATTGTTGCTGCGTATTTCATTGCTTGTTGCCTCGATAAGCCATCTAAGATAAGCTAAGCACAGGGACTGTCCGAATTGATCGGTTGAATTTCGGTACAAAAATCTTTCAAATAGTTGCATGTTGTTGAAAACAGCTGATAAACCGGGACTTCGATCATGAGATATCTGCTGACTTAATACCGAAAATATGAAGTGCCAAATGTTGGCCGGACAAACCTTGGGGATTTTATCATGTATACAATGGCAGGGATAGAGAATTTGATCCAAATAAACCATTATTTGAAAGAGTTTTAGCATCCTTGGACCATCCCTATGTTTGGCCAAATCACATTTTAAGACTGCAAGACCGGGACATTTGAAGGGAGTTGCCAGCTAAGAATGGGAATTTGAAAAACGTTAACAAAAAAATTCAAACTCCCGTTGGTTGTTTCTTGGAGAGTGATATCTGAATATCGACTTGACTGGAGAGTGATATCTGCTCTGTTCTCTTTGTTTAGGTATAATCATCGTAATCTGAACGAAAGTATATTATTACTTGGTGATGCTGGTGGTAGAGTATTATGCTTCAGGTTTAGCCAAGCAACTGTAGGCCTCTTCGATGTCAACATTGAGCAAACCATTGGCTTATCGAATAGTATGTCTGCTTCTTTCATAATCATATTATTTCAAATCAAACTAGAGTCATTTACGACTTACGATCATGTCTACGACGAGGGTGCACAATAGGTTTGGCCAAGGGCGCCTACCTTGTAGGAACCGTGATTATTCCCATTACTGTTTCGTGACCCAGTACACAGAGTCAGTCCTGTCAAGGTCAAGATGACGTGTGCTCGTATGAATATCTTTGTGGCTTCAAATTCCGGTGTTGATGTAATATGAGATCAACTGTTGTACGGGTTGGCCACAGGGAACCAGACAGCGTGTTACTCTGCGTATTGGGTCACTCTGTGTACTGGGTCAGGGGTACGGTATTGGGAATACACACACTTCCTGCAAGGTAGGCGCCCTTGGTTTCGCGGGATGCGTGATTGGCCATCCTTGAAGAGCAGGATACAGGATGAACGACTCCTGGCAAGCGGGATATGGGGTTAGAGTATTTTACGTTACAGGATGCGGGATGTACTGAAAAAATGGCGAGGGACGGTGAGATGAAGAGACCATATTGTGCACTCTCTACGACAACAAGGGCATATTTTGTAACAACGCCCCATGATTCTCTTATTGCAGTCAAATACAAAACGATTAGCAGGCAGACGAAAAGGAATTCTCTATACAACGAACTGACCGAACCAAGCCGCAAAAGCTGCCCGAAAATATGTATGGCTAACTATCGCATTATGCACGCGAAATTAGGATTTTATTGAAAGAACTTACGAGTGTGTATCGAAGGAACGAGGATAAATCAACTGAATCTTTAGTGTTTTATTAACACTAAAGCAAAAATCATGCAAGAATAGTAAAGATGCATCATAAAATGTGAACCTAAATTTAGGTTTCTGCAAGGAATTGCTTCCCGTTTGAGTTCAGCTACAAATAGCAATGTCACATAAATGAGACAATAGATGATAAGTTTTCAATCCTTTTGATGTTCTAGAAACAGCTTATCATTATTGATTTACCAATAAAATAACTAGGTGTACGGTATCTTAAGCCTAGGTTCTCATTGAGTGGCTGAAGTAATTGGAGTCGTTGAAGCAAACGACAATAAGAGAAGAAGGGAAAATAAACTCTTCAAGGCGAACCCGACAAATGAGTTTTTGCTGTTTACGTTCAGTCTTTTGGGTCTTTGAGTTGTTCATCTAAAAACCCTAGTGACTCCAGCGACAGCAACGACCTAATGAGAAGCAGATGTTAGATGAACGACTCAAGTAAAAAGACCTAAAGTGAATATGAACGGCAAAAACTTAGTCGTTGGGATCTTCAGGATCGTTGAAGGGCTCATTTTCACCATTCACATTCAATCTTCTGGGGCTTTTGAGCTTTTTTGAGTCGTTCACTTAAAGGGAAAGTAAGCATCTAAAAGTGGCTCAAGCCACTTGCGGTCAAATTCTAGCCTATCAGATACCAGGATTTCCTGTTGACGTAGATCAGTTACCCAAATATGGTGCGGCACGTGTATCGGCCTATTGTCTTTGTAAGGTTATTTTTATCAAAGGCTAATATTTGCCTAGATTCCCTTTAACGACCCCAGTGAGCAGTGACTGCAAGAATCTAATGAGAACCCAGCTTTAAAGGGAATCAACACTGACAAGACACCCGACCCGAGTTAAAAATAAGATAGACCATACGCTATCTGACTAGACCGGCAAAAAAGATGCGGCGTAAGCCCAATTTAACCATGTCGATATTCTTTAATGAGAACCTTAGGCTTGAGAGGAATCTGCATGATATTTTTATGAAATTTTCTATTACAGTGGCATGTCGAACAATACGACTTAAAGAACTGTTAAAAGATGTGCATGCTTCTGTCAAGGTTACATGTATAGGTGTAAGTACTGCACTATTTATTCAGGACTCCTTCGCCAGACTGTGAATAAATCTGTAAACACCGCACGTGTCCATTGTTCTCCATTGTTTTCTGCAGTATGTTTGATTGCTTCGCCCAAGCCACTTATATCCAAGCAATCGTAAGAGATATGAATGTTTGGATTTTTCCTCTGTGAAGTAAAAAGATCTATCTTCAAAATAATGCTTTCATTTTCGAAACAACATGTAAACGTCTGTGTGATACTGATATTGCCCCTCAGAAAACTTCAAAATCACCCTTTCGACCGAAATTTGAATGGAGATACATTGCGTAAACGCTAAATCGGTCATTAATAATGATTTTCTTTTCTCCAATGATAATCGAACAGGGTCTTCATGAAAATTGGGTACGCAAAGTTAAATACATTCCAAATCTGGATCTCTTCATATCATGCTCAAATACCAGCAACACATCACTGTACCTTGGTGATTTGGAACAAAAGAAAACGTAAGTTTTTTATATTCTCATATAAGTTTAAAAAATGAACTACGATTATGATACTACCAGGAGTAAAATGGTAATTGCCTACCCGATGGCCAGTACACTAACTAAACAAAAGCAAGGAAAGAGCGCAAATGCATCTCGGTAAAGAGTTCCTCGCCGCCAGCTTTAGCATAATCGTCTGCTTCAATTTCAATTTCAATTTATCAAGGAGGGAGATCCTTCAGCCTAGTGGCTGATTTTGAAGGAGCCCACCACATAAAAACTTACAAAAGATACCCGTTAAAAATATCTATGAATTACATACAATAAATAAGTTATACAACAAAACCGTAAAGCCTAACTATGAAAAATAAAAGAAAAATGCATAAAACCAATAGACTGGGAAATTTCTCCAACAATCCAGCAACCCCATGCCTAACCCATACTAAACCGACAACGGAGACCCAAAAATCTCCATCGTCGACCCAGCAGAAGTCAAGCACAGAAGCAACGGGCGTGGTAGCCACCAGACCGCTAGAAAAACCCCCAGTCTATTTTATACTTTGTTTAAAAACCTTAATGGAGGTTGCCTGCTTGGTCTCAGCTGGGAAGCTATTCCACAGTTTTGCACCTCTATACGAAAAACATTTTTAAAGCTGAAAATACGACGAAGTTTGACAGCAATTGGTAGCTTTTCTCGAACCTTCTTTTAAAGAATAGTTTCCAAGAAAAATTGCGGCAAACTCTGAATCAGCAAGTTTATTAGAACAAATTTCTAGATCTAAGTTACCCCTAAGTTAGCCTGTTTGCTTAAAATGATAGGTAATTCGTTCTAATCGATGCATAATTCGTGATTGTACAGTGCTGCAAACACTGAGATATCATTTTGGAACAACCGGTCCTTCCTCTTGATCACATGGTCCCTGCTATTTTAATATTCTATCCTCTTTCGTAGGAAAGCCTACTTTTGCACCAGGAAAGGAATCTACACATTTGATTATGACAGAGAAAACAATGTCATCAGTAAGTGTCATGGCCCTCATACTCGGTATTTCCAAATTTGAGATTTGTTTGCACTATCAGGTGCGAATGTGGAGTGAGTGGCCAAGCGGCTTATGCAGTTCCCGTAACTGAAGTTCAAGCTCAGCTTCAAGTAAGCAGCCAATGAATTTATTGAATGAGGTAAAAATTGGAATAGAGTCTGACCAAACAACTCACTTCCTGGTCCTTCTGGACGGACATTAAACTATGCGGCATGCACAGTTATAGTAGGCATATAAACTAGCTGTAAGGTAGCTAGATATCTTTTCAGCTACTCATAATGAATAACATGATGATGATGACGATGATGATGATGATGACGACGACGAAAGTTTTGCGCTATTTAGAAGATGCTGTTTCTATTAAGAATGCAGTTTATCGTACATACTTTAGCGCGAGTTGAAGCAAGTTAAGCCTTCAGTGGGCAGTTGGGGACAAACATTTCAGACTCAAGCTTCATTTGTTGAATGATGTCATGAAAGTTTCGCTAAACTCAATTTGGTATTTGATGTATCATTCAATTTTAGTTACTGGTGGTCCGGATCGGGTTATACGATTTTGGAATCCTTACGTGCCTAGCAGAGCAACAGCGGTAAGTATTCTATTCAGTGTAGCCATAGCATTTGAATTGATTTCACTTATTTGATGTCTGTCTCACATTAGCCAATCATATGATGGAAATCTCGAGTGTCACGTGTGGCTCGTTGTTTTCTTCATGTGAATTGTGTTCTACTTTTAAGAACCTGACCAGTACTGATTGAATGGCTTCAACCAAGGGCGCCTACCTTGTACTGTACCCGTGACCTAGTTCATAGAGTAAATGTTGTCCTGTGACCCAGTCCTGTTAATCTGCGTATTTTTCAAATTCTAACGTATGGTAGTGTTGACCAATCAAATGTCACGCTGTCTGATTCCCTGTGGCCAACTTATATAACAGTTCATTTCATTTCGTATTACATCAACAACGGAATTTGAAACCACAAAGTTATTCATACGCTACTCTGTGTATGGACTTGCTCCAAGTCTCGCTCTCCCCTTTTTCCTGATTCCCCTCCCGTATTTATTGATCAAGAGCGAGACTTGAGAGCGAGACTTGGAGCAAGTCCACTCTGTGTACTGCTAGGTCACGGTACGGTTCTGGGACACTCTCTGTACTGGGTCACAGGACACCAATTACTCTACAGTACTGGGAATAAACACACTTCCTACATTGTAGGCGTCCTTGCTTCAACCGGCATGCTTTATAGCAAATGCAACTCCTTTGTGTTCTCCTTGTTGTTCTTTGTGTTCTACTTTAAAAACCCTGACATAAAGTTGTTTGCAAAAAGTTGTTTGTTCTTACAAACTGATATGATCCATATTGCAGAAAATACTCATATTTCGGGTATGTTAGTTATTTTCAGGCAATGAATCTGAATCTCCTGAAGCAAGATGTTGTCCACCTTTTGCTTTTTCATCGATATTTAACATTTTTTAGGCCTGTAAGTTTCACTGTTCTTGATAATTACATCACCTGATAAGAACTTGGAAATATATTAGCTTTTTTTGGTTCTTATTTTTGAGTGTCTTTTCGTCAAAATTCAGTCTGTAGGCTCTTCTTTTTTCTATGTTCTTGTTTGCGGGGTTTTACTGTAATCATAAGAACTTTGTGACTTTGGATCATGCTTTCTATTTGCGAATAAACGGAGTGAGATCGCTATCATCTGGATCAATTTCATCGTACATCGAAATTATTGAACCTTGCCCAATTCTGCTCTACTTGATTGTTCTATTTGTTCTATTTATCCAATCGATGGTGGTGCCACGTGTTAGACTTATGACTTTTCGTCCCTTGTTTCCCTGCGTTCTCTGATTTGCTGATATCAGCCAATCAAAGAACGCAGGGAAACAAGGGACGAAAAGTCGTAAGTTTAGCCATTTTTCACTTTTGAGTATCGTAATGCTGAATTGTTAGCAAACTCGAAACCTAGGATTTTGGCCTTTTGAAGAATTCTGAGATTGAACGATTTTACAACATTGCTCATAACTATGGAACAATACGACCGATTCAACCAATTAAATTTCGTTATGTAAATTGACTTGTTACATGCATAATGGCAGCCAGTTTGAGGAACTGATGAATAGGTAACAAAATACAGGCTTTGAACGTTATAAGATTTTTCGCTCACCCGGCATACTTAGACTGATTACAAGTTCGCAGTTATCGCTAATGATAAGACTGATGGACGCTATATAAAATTCAACTCAATTAAAAAGATGCAAAAAGTGTGTAGAAAGTATTGTTGTTGTTGTTGCGATAACTGGGACTATTTCGTAGCTTTCAGAGAACATTTGAAAAAAGCGAAAGGTAATCGGGGAAGACCAAAACAGACATGGATCAGACAAATGAATAAAGACCTGAAACCAATAAATAAAACAGTGGATGAACTAACCGAGAACGATTATGAGCGAAAGGAATGGAAGAAAACAGTGGCAAGGCTAATGTCTTGAATTAAGACGGAAAATCCACTAAGAAGAAGAAGAAGAGGAAGAAATTTCGTGAATCAACGGTATACTGTCTGTAACAAAAAGCGTTTATGTTTGATTGTATTATCTCTCTTTCATACAGTTATTAAAAGGACACAATGCCCCAATTTGTCAAATACTCATGGACGGAGAGCACCAGCAGATCATAAGTGTTTCAGATGATCGGGTATAGTTTTTTTAATATTAGTATCAAAGCGTATAAACAACTTTTGGAAATTCGTTGTACCTATTGCCTATAGTAATGGATGGATTGAAACAAATCGAACTCTTGGTTGTCAGTCGAAAGACTGAAGCACTGAAGTAATTTTCCTGATTTTTCTCGTAATTTTTTGAAGCATTGAAAATATTGGTAAATTTAACCTTATGAACAATTTTTGGTTATGAAATTCGTGAAAACGATCCTAAGCCCTCGAGGGACGTTTCCCTAAGGAGCTAAGAAGCTACGGTTTCAAACTTATCAGAAACACTTCGTAAGAAAACTCAACTGTCAGATTGTTAAAATGTTTAGAAACTTCAGTACGTGGATAAAATTATTGAAGAAACAGTTTCTCATAGTCAACAAAATCCAAAGCATATTTTCTCTTATTTTTCACTTGCTTCTTGTACTACATTAGTATCTTTAAGTTCAGTTCTGAAAAATAACAAGAAAAATTGTAAAAATACTTCGGTCTCTCAGCTAATAAGCAAGGTTTGATTAATTCCGATCCGTGAAGTACTCCAGCGACAAGGAAAGCTTCGACGCTTTCAGGGCCTTGAGAATTGTATATTTTTATTGCTTGGGATCCCTAGAGCCTTTAAGAGTTCACTGTGCTTGTTTTATGAATTATGATAAAAACAAAAATGCTATAATTTACTGATCATACCCCATCTCAACTTTTCGAAAGGGTCCTTGTCAGAAATTTATATTTAAGAATTATTGTTCAGAATGATAATAAAAATGAATATTGCTGAAAATATGGCGATGATTGAAGAAGCTTCTCTCCCAAAATATTCATTTTTTATGGAAAAAGCTTCATGAGCAAGATATGATGCTTTAAAACAGTAAAAATGTTTTCCGGTGATTTTTCTATTCTGTAAAAAATTTCGGACGCCAAATAATTCAGACCACAAAACTTCTGGACACTTAAACCTTTGAACATTTAAATGTCCAAAAATATCAACATTCGAAATTTTCTTGCGTTCAATGTAATTAGATTAGTAAATAGTAAAATGTGAATAAACGAATGAATAAGCAAAAGAATGAAAAGCAGCAACAGAAAATATAAGCATTTGCCTTTCTTATACTTTAGATGATAAAAATCTGGGGCATGAGGGATCAATTATGCATTCAAACAATACAGTGCAGATTGGTGCACATTGGAGCCCCACCAATCAATGCTGCATATTACAACTGCAATAACATGACATTGGTATTAGGTGGCACTTCGGTAAGATCCTCATTCATTTTTCATTTAGTTCTTTTTCCAACTCATGTTTTTTATGGGGTTGAGTAGTCAGTTGCAAATACTGATCTCCCATCTGCCCTGTAAAATACCTATTAAATTAGGCATAACTACTCATAAAGTAAGATGTTCTTTTTTATCAAGTGATTTTCACGTAATTTCTAGTAACTTGTCTTACTTTTATCTCATTTCGATCTTAGCTAATATCGCTGGACAAACGAACGATAATTGAGAGGGTAGTATTAGCAGATGATGAACCAACAAGTCATTGCAGACCCTTGTGTGGAGCTCTTTACAACGATCTTTTCGACCAGGTATGGTCCTTTATTTTCTTCCTTACAGAGTGTTCCAAAATACTTGTGCCATGTTCGAATAGCTGCTGGGGAATGGTTGTGATTTCAATCTTCTCATTTTTGCAATCGTTGTATAGAAATGATTTCAACTTGATTTTAGAGACCTCGCTTGAGTTAATCAGACAAGTAATAGACCACTTCGACAATTAAAATCGGAGACTTGGGAGAGCAGAATGGAGGATGCAGTTCTGGTAAATGGCTGCCGCAGGATTGCCGTTAAAGTGAATTATGTAAACATTGAGCTGGGCAAGGTGTGGTGAGGATTGCTACTGCATAGAAACACAGCATTGGAGCTGTTTTTAGGATTCGTTCAAACATTTGTCCATGCTAAATGTAGATCTACGTGTAAGTTGAGTATATTTGCAATTGTTTCTCTTTTCAGCCTTTAATTCGGTGCTGCAAAAAGCACGGTTTGCTTCGAGTTTAGGCCCGTCACTGCAGCTTCACGAGTTTAGGCCCTTCACATAACATTTTTTGAACTGTTGTTCACGCTTGTTCCTAACCAAAACCATCAGTTTTGACTTATTTTCAACAGTGAGATTCAGAAAAATTCGACAGATATTTAAGTCGAATTTTGCCTCACATCAATTTTCCATCGAATTCGACGAGGATAGTCGAATGTAAGAACTTCCGTTGAATTCCTCTCACTGCCAAATCGAAGTCAGAGTAAGCTGGCTCTATCGGCAATTCTTCAAATGCATCATGCATTTATTTTGGTTATGTGGAAGGGACAGTGAAGGGCCTAAACTCGAAGCAAACATTGCTCTTTGCAGCACAGAAATAAAGGCTGAAAAGGAAACCAATTGCAAATATACTCAATTTACACGTAGATTTGCATTTAGCATGGATAACTGTTTGAACAAATCCTGAAAACTTTAATCAAATTCAGTCCAGAGGGTTGACTTCAAGCCATTAATGCCACAATCAAGTATATGTTGTCATAGAGATATCCTCATTGTTGGTTTTTGTCGTTCAAATCATTGAGTCTTAAACGAGTCCTAAAATTTAAACATAGCTTCAAAGTGTTACATGTAAGCAATAATGTAACAGATCTGGCACTTCTAGGGGTGGAAATGTGCAACCAAAGAGATACAGGCAGGGTAATATGTGTCTATCTCCTTGTCAAAGTCATAAGATATTCAGTTACTATTCATTCTATTTTCGCAAGCTTCTTTAGTACAAGCCAGTAATAATTAAAAGTTAGTTACTATCTTTGTTGTACTTTCAAAATATTAATTTGAGAAATGTAAATCTGTGTCAACACGCTAAATCTCGTTTTAGGTTGTTAGTGCTTGTCATGGCGCAAAGGTTAAAGTCTGGCAAGTTGAAACGGGGGAGAGGATAATAATGTTCAAAGCTACAGAAGATGACATGGAAATTACTGCAATGTCTTTCGATCCAACGAGAAGGAAGTTGATAACTGGAGCTAGAGATGGAGTTGTTAAAATATGGAATTTCAACAATGGTGCTTGCCTGAGAATGTTACAAGAGCCCGATGGAAGCGAGGTCAGATTTATTGATATGAGATTTACATCAAACCCGAAAAATGTCGTCGTCATGTGACCAGGCTGACAAGGTCGCATGGTCGGTCAAACGCAGGCGTGCAATAATGTTCAAACCTGGCTGGGAGCGGTAGAAATTCTCTGAAAGCCTGCCTGCATATCAATTTTGTACAGCTAGGGTAGAGAAGCCTATTACCAGAACCAGTAAGAATTCAGGTATCAAAAAGTAAGTTTTTACACATGGAGCAACGAAACAATCCAGAAGCCAAGGGCCACATAAGAATCTCAGCTTTGAAGGATTCACTAAAGAACTGCATGCCATTTGGGAAGGTAAGAAGAAAATTGGTTGGAACACGTGCAGTGATAGAAAAAGCAATGTGTCACAATTTGTTTGCTATTATTCATCATCTTACTGCAATTACATTTCTTAAAGATCTATTGAAAAAACTGCCTGCAAAGTATTGGTTTGGAAACTAATTACAATTACATTTCATAAAGAGCTATTCAAGAAAAACTGCCTGCAAAATATTGCTTTGGAAAAGGCTGCCTGGGAACTTTGTTCCCATGTTCCCATGTTTATGCACGCCTGGTTAAACGGTCAAAAACGCTGCCATCTCGATTGTCAAGAATATATAGCTCTTCCGCTTCGCTGAATCGTGAAGACTAGATTAGACCCTGTAAATGAGCGATTTTATCTTAAATATTGTCACCAACAATTATTCTCAACTAACTGTTCATTTTAGGTCACAGGAATTGCATGTCCAAAACGAGGAATCGTGTTTGCTGGCTGGAATCAGGACATAACAATTCACAGGTAACCATGCATTTAATACTCTTCCGGTTGCGCGTAAAAAACTTGTACGCTTCGAAAAGTTATCAAAATTCTATTACACAAACGGTCATGAAAATGTCTTGGTGTGCCAGCCTCGTTCCCAGGCCCCAAATGGTCTTCTTGCAAAAGTCTTGAAACGGCTTTGAACTTTGGGGATTTTATGCTTTTAGAAGCTAACTGGCTTTGAAGCATACTCTGGAATAACAAGGAATGATCATTAAATTGAATTTCAATGCCGCACTACCAATCTATTGGTTTCTTGTGTTCTTGATGAAGTTCTTGTGTCGTGTAGGACTCGAACTTCATAAATTCGCAAATCATACATATAAGATCAAACAAGGCTTCAGGTCAATCCGTAAGCCTGGTTGCATATGGGCTATGTACACCTAACCTAAACATTCAAGTCCTTTCATTTTTACATTCATTGAGTTTAATTGAACTGAAATGATGCTGCTCTTGCCGTTTTGCAGTTGTAGAAGTATACCAGTTCAGGAAAGGAGGGAAACTACGCTGCTTGTAAAAAGTCTAACTTGAACCCTAACTTTATTCTAGATTAAGATTGTCTACGAGTATACTCTGTTTTGGGGTAAAATTGAAAAAGCATCCCCGATCAATAGTAATTCCCTATACCCAATTTATATCGATTACCCTTCGCCCGGACCCCACGGATTTCATCTTTATTTTTTTAACATTTTTGATCTTTCGAAATTCCTCACCAGGGATCTTCGAAAGGAAGAAATCGAACCAAAGATACTAGATTATCTTCACGAAGATGACATTTTATGCCTGGATATTTACGACTCAGCGACGGCATGCACAGCGAGTTACGATGGGCAAATCGTTGTTTGGAGTTTAGAGACTGGAAGCGTTTATTATCAATTCAATGTTAATACTGTGAAAGGAGGCAAGAAATACCAAGGTAAAAAATCTACCGAGCCCTGATCTTCGTAATAGCACATGCTAGAGGTTATTTCTGCCAAGTTCCATTAAGAAAGTATATGAGCAAAGAACTGATCACAGTGCATATTATGACAGGCGGCGGACAAACCATAGTCACTCCATGCAAAATCTAACTTCATATTTCTGTTCGCGAAGACCCATGTATGTACAGGTATTGTCATTGTAGGAAGCTGAGTGATGGTTTGACAGCAATAGGCTTTTTACCGTGGGTACCAGAAAATGTTTTGTATGAGAGTCTGGTAGCCAGGGTATAGACTTATGACGATGAGTCCCTTGTATCCCTGCGGTAAACCTTGCTGTTGACCGTAGCACCATCATCAAGTCAAAGAGCAAGGGGGAACAAGAGACCCCAGGTCATAAGTCTAGCCAGGAGCCAGGGTACGGGCTTTAAAGATTTTGAAAATTTTTCTGAGAAATCCGGTATCTTCTAGACTTAAGACGTGATTCCTTGTATTCGTTCAACGTTTTCAATCTGATTTTTTATTTTCTCTAAAAACCATCCACTTCAATGAGCGATCGATGCAGAGACTTATGTAATGAAACTACCTCTTTAGGTTTTCTCGCAAATGATGGGGAAAAGAATGCACAAATTCAAACAATTCAATGGGACAATATAGAAGCAACACGAAAAAGTCCAGATTCAACAGATCGTAAAGCAGTAAAAAAGTGTTCTCTAAAGCCTGAAGTAATGAAGCAGGTTCCGATGCCGAAATCAGCGGAAGAATTATTGGATCGTGCAAACCAAAATATGTCAGTTGATAAGGTGAGCATTATCCCTGGCATTATATTTACCGGGTGCGCCAAAAGAAGGTTAGACGTTTGAAAAATCGCAGTACCAAGAAACCTGGATGGATTTTGATTAATCGTGTTTTGGCTGATAGCAGAATAGATTTGCTGCAAGTCTGTCTCTTCAGTCCGTCTTACTGTTCCCTTTCGGTAGTCCCTGGATCCGCCATCGGATTCGAAGGAATGGTAAAACGGACTATGGCGAATCCAAGGGAATGGTACCCTGGGTACCAGCCTCTCTAACATAAAAACAGAGACAAACAGCCTCTTTCTGTTTTTATGTTAGAGAGGCTGGTACCCGGGGTAAGGGAATAGTAAGACGGATTGAAGAGATAGACTTGGGGCAAGTCTAATAGCAGAAAGACCGAAGTGGTATTATGATTTTGCTTCTTTCATATAAGAGCTTAAAATGCGGATAAATTCGACTTTACGATAATCCCTTGTTTGATGCTGAAAATAGCTGAAAAGTGGCCTAAAAACTCGATCAAATCGTAAGCAAACTTCTCACACCGAAACGGAACAAAAGTACAGTTTTCACGGGTATCAGATGTTTTCTGCACATTTACTGCCATGAGATAAAAAAGCTTTAGTATTTGTTTAAAAATTCATTTCCTATAACTCTAGAGAAAGATTAGATACTATTGCGCCTTGTTCTGTGTGAGAGATTCCTTACGAGTTGATCGAGTGTTTTAGGCCCTCTTCGTCCATTTCATAACAAACGAGTATTCCTAAAATCAAATTAAACCATCTTTACTTTGCTCATAAAAATGTGAGAAAACTCACAAAAACAGTTCAGCATCTCTGCTATTAAAGCAAAGTTCCACCATTGAATGATGTATTTGCCGATGTCATCGTATTGGTATCCAGGGAGTTGTGGCCTTTCAAACCTGAATTATTTTTTCTGAAGC
>REGL01000299.1:167278-227487 GCA_004194395.1 Aurelia aurita complex sp. Pacific
AGCAAAACGTGGGATCAAAGATTGATTGGCCTTAGCATGGGTGGAGGACTAACTAAACGAGTGCAAAGCCCCAAATAGATTTTTCAAGGATTTCCTCCAACTCTAAAAGTAGCTTTATGAGAAAACCCACGGACAACAGTAAAATCTACCAAGGGTATCATATTTTAGTGTGACCAATTTTGCTATCACACACTACTATGGGATACAACACAAGGGAATACTGGTAAATTATTTAACAATTTCAGCACAATATGAAGTACGGTATACTGTAGTTACATTCTGGTTAAGTGTGGCCTTCCTCCATTAACAATTTCTTGTAGCTTTCTGTCTGACAAAATATTTCCAAGTTTGGCAACTATTCAGCCACCAAGTATTCCTTACTGTATGGCGTTCTTACCCAAAAGCTTGACATCATTGGCCAGGAAGCTGCGGACCACCACCATGGAAATTTCCCGTTATATCTGATCTACTGAAGTCAAATCCTGGATTCTAGATAAATGAGAGAAGGAATAGATGATAAATTCCATTTGATTTGTCAGGCAACCTACAGTTATCTGCTAAGTACTGTATGATTTTTCAAATACATTAAAGGGAATTGACACTCAGTTAAAATCAAAAGCTGGCCTCGGGTCAAGTTGAAAATATAACATTGTACTTGACAACATTGATGGGTACTGCTTCATTGTGTAGCCAAAGAACAAGTGGGTGTTTCTTTAGCCTGATTATAGCGGCTACAAGATGTAGCTATGTCTATCCTCTTTAGCAGGAAACTACAGTATTTTGGACAAACAAATTTCTGTGGAAATATTTTCAGAAATTTTCAGAGAAACAAGGGCAGATTTTGTACCACAATAGCATCAGTTGCCTTTGATTGACACCTCAATGCAAAGCGATTTCAAGCAAAGGAAATTCTCTCAATCAGTAAATAAAAACAAACAAAGTGGCAAATGCTGCCCTGAAACCAGTAGGGCAAACTCTCGCCTTGTGCATGTTTTGAATTACTGGTTAAGAGAATTTCCGTCTGCAATCACTCATCGCTTTGAATGTGTCAATCAAAAGCAACTGATGCTATTGTATTACAAAATCTGCCCTTGCTTTTCAGGGATTTGCAGATGACTATGAGAAAAGATTCCTTTACTACAGTATGAATTCTGCTTTTATATGTTGTGGAGGAAAATGTTACAACTCCACTCATCATGGATTATTACATATTTTCAATGGGGTCTTTGTCAGGAATTTCCATTCCAGCAATGGAAAAGACGTCTCAACAATTAATTGTTGTTTTGGATAATAAGAGCCTGATTACTGAAATAAATCTAATTAAAAAATATTTGTTGTGTCAATCTGTTACCTCATTAAACCCACTCCTATTAAAAGTGTTTTGTGGGAAGGAAATTCGTGTTTTAAATAGTATGATTTAAGTGCTTCCCAGTAGTTTTATACAGTGCCAAATATTTGGAAAAGTAAATTTTTTGGTCCACAAAAAAATTAAATTTTAACGCTTTTTGGAAATTTGAAATGTTTGAAAATGCCAACATCCAATTCCTTTGCCTTTTTCTGGGTGGTAAGTTTTCACTCACCAGTAAAACCAAGGCATGGTTTCTAAATTGTATGATATTAATTAGATATCATGGAGTAAAATCTAACCTCATTTTGAAATCGTTCTAGCACTAGTTTCTTTTCCATCTCATTCAATGTCCAAGGATCAACAGGATACTGGTTGTCAAGCAACCCCTTCCAGCAATTAGAGGCATCACGATTCACTTTCACTAATGTCACTCGCAATTCTTTTCGGTCTTCTACAGAATAACAGAAAGGAGATCTTTTGATAATTATTAATGGCCTTTTGAAGGGTATTTCTCTAGAAAATCTCTCATAAACCAGGATAGGGGAGGTCAACACTCCCCATACTGGAATCGGTGTATGTTACGCCATATATATACGGCGGACGAGAACAAAAGAAATTGGCGTACATATATGGTGTGTACGGCGTACACGGATTCCACCTAGGAACACTCCACATTATCTTTCAGGTGTTTCCCTCCTAATTTTCATTACTTTGAGGCTATAAAATTAGCAAATCTGAAGACTGAATTTCAACAAGTAGTAGTACACATGTATAATCAATTGTCCTACAATTTTGAATACTAGTCCCATCCATCCATGCATGCATTTATCGCTCATGAAATAAATTATCTGCAAGCAATTTGCAAAGTTAGCTTAGCAGTCTGAATGTAGTATGCAGGAACAAAAGCAGTAATACTGTATATTTCATCCAAAGAATTGCACAGTACTAGTAGTTAAAGACCCTCTGCTAACCAAGAGGCTTTGCGAGCATTCTTTGCTGTGCAACTAGAGATGGCATGTGCGAGGTATGTCCGTTGCAAAGGACCCTTTGAAATTGGATAAAGGGAAATATCAACTCTTGGACTCTATGCTTTTGTCTACGCTAAAACCCATTGTCAAACATGATCATTTGTGTGCCGATTGAAAAGCAAGGCAAAGTGAATTTAGGCCAGAAACGACTTTCAGATACACGTTTTTTTTTATAAGAAACTTGGATCAGCACATAGTACTAAAAGTTTCTTAATTTCGCATGAAGATTTCGGTGTTTTAGTAGTAAAAGTTTCTTAATTAGTTTCTTATTTTGTGGGCCTAAAATTGCGGTATTGTTCGAAGTTGAGCCTTCTTCTCGACAAAGGGCTTCCATTTTGCATTGACATTGTCATCAAGAAGAAGCCTTGCACATCGAGGCAAAAATTTACAAATTTTGCAGTTAAAAGTCAAGAAAAGACGAAGGCACCTTTGTTAGAGAGACATAGAATAAGAGAGACACACAGATATAACGTTTTAGAGTTTCTTAACTGTTCTTGAGCGTAGTACTAGAGTTTCTTAAATTTTTGGTCATCGTAGTACTAGTTTCTTATAAACCAGTTTCTTATAAAAAAAAAAACGTGTAATACGAAAGTCGACATTGGCGCCACAAAGGATCATGGTTAGCAGTGGCTCTTTAACAAATAGCAAATATGAGTAATATGCCATACCTAATGTCCAGAGGCATTCATCTGCAACTACTGTGCCATAGAGATTACCCTGGAAGTTGGGGAAAAGTGTAGCATGTTAATAATCTAAAAGTATATTATACAATAATATGCATAGCGGAGCGGGTTATACTACATGTACAGTAGCCAGGCCTACTAGTTTTATCAGTCAAGAAGGGACGAGAGGGAAGGAAAAGATATCTAAAAGCAACTGAATTTCTCGTCTCAATCTCAGCTGTAACGAAGCTTTAGCCCAGAAAAACAGCAATTAACAAGTAAGCCTATTCATTTACGTTTTTTTAGTTGCATGCTTGATTGATAATATTATTGCCGAGTTTCAAACAACTTCTTCTTGAATGATAGACTAATCATCAATTTTGTCCAAAAGGTTACCTCTAAAACTGTCTTTCCCTTGACAATGATTGACAATGTCTTTGATCCAATCTTGCATTTGATTTCTTTCGGGCTTGTTCCTTTTGCTACATCAACAAAAATCTGTACGTCTTCTATCGTTTGTCCCCATTTGCCCCAAGTAGATGTACTGTAAATTATGCCTGACTTTTCATCAAAATTGCCGGCCATATTGTAGTCGTCTCCATCACGTGTGGCTTAAACGAGGCTATGTCCTTTTAGATTGATTACAATGTCCCAAAACCCGGTTTATTGTTGCTGTTGTTGCTGCTCTGAATCATTTCATACCCCTGACTTTGGATCATGGGATTGTTCGAGCATAAGGGTCTCTTGCAGTCCTGTTGCATCATGTGGCCTGAATGAAAATAAACTGGGCATTGCTACAGCGGCTTCATTTCTTCCCTTGCTGCACTCGTGGTCGTCAGATAGTTCTTGTTGCAAAGAGACATAGAAAATACACAACGATGACGGTAAGTTAGTGGAATGCCAAACTTGATTTGAATGCAAGGCTTGATGAATGACGACAGTGTCAGTGAGAGGTAAAATATTTTAGGCCTTCCTTTTTAGTAGGCCTTTAATTTATTATAGCAGTATTACAGCAGTATTATAGTATTATAGCAGTATGAATTTCAAACAAAGACCAACATTAAGCAAACATTTATCAGTAGTCCAATCTAGACCTCACAGACAAGCCCTCACAAGATTATTGATCAGTGCACATAAACTAAAAATAGAAACCTCTTGGAAACGGTTCTTGTATTGTGTTTGAGTCTAGAGCTCTAGATACAATACAAGAGCCGTGACACCAATAATTATATATGTGATTTTTGTGAACAATCTTTAAATTTGACAGATGACAAAATGCATTTTATATTTGACTGTACTCATAATCAACAAGAGAGAACTTTATCATTCAACTTTACTTACTGGGGATAGATAAAATACAACTAGATTAGCCATTCAAGAACAAATAGAAATACTTTGCAATATCTTAGAAAATAATAACCGCAAAAATGAACTTAAACACTTCGCAAAATTCATTTACGAATCAGAGAGAAAAAGATATGAATATTCCAGAAAATAGTATCCTTTAGAGTATCATTAATGTTTTATGTTACATTCAATAAATTTTTCTTTATCCAATAGATATTATATCTTTGATGTATTATGTGTATGTATTTTAGATTACTAGAACCAATATTGGTTGATGAATATATGAAATGAAAAATTATAAACAGTTCCAGTTACAGTATATTCATCAACCCGGTTCATCAACCAATCCCAAATACGATTCTACACAATTACACTAGACACCTAAATACTTTAAAAATACCATACAAAAAACATTTAATTGCAAAAATGAATAGATATAGAATTTATATAGAAGTGTTAATAAAGATATATAGATTACAAATACAGAAAAAAGAACTTTACAGTAGGATTGTATGTTGCTTACATTCGTCTATGAGTCTGTTAATTAATATGATGTCTCCTTTTTGCTTTTATAATTTTTTTGAAATTCTGTCAGATGTTTATCAATATGATACCAGGCAGGCCTGTAAGGGTGATATCTTATGACACAAGAGAATACATTGCAATACAGCTTACGATCTGTTAGCTATGCAAGTGCTAAATCTTGGAACAACATTCCCTTCGACATCAAGCAAGCTTCTTCAGCAATGAGTTTCCATCGTCAATTAAAAATTCATCTGTTTTCTACTAACTATCAATAACTCTTTTAATAAGACAATTTGTCTCTCATCAATCCATTTCTAATAATTGATCACTATTTTGATTTACTAGGCTTTAAATTGGGGGTGCTCTCTCCTCGATTAGTTTATCTACTAAGAGAGTTCCTCCTGAAATTCCTCTGCATACATACTCTAAGTTTTTCTTTTTTATGTCATATCGTATAATTTGTGTAATTTATTATGGTAGCTTAGTTAATTTTTTATATGAAGGATGTATGTTGTGGAATTTTAAAATTAAACTGAACTGAACTGTATTTAAGATTGATGATTGATTTAGGAGGTTGGAAGAGCTCTCTATATTGGTTAACTAATCGAGAAAGAGCCCCCCCCTAAATAAAAACAAATAAAACTACACATATGTCATTAAAATCAAAACAAAACGTTAGCCAGTTGTGTTCTATACTAGTAATAGCTGCTGCTTAAACCAATGCCCTCGCTTCGAAGAAAGATTAACAAGCTGTATCCAACTGAAAACCTCAGAAAGAAAAAAGTCAAGCTGTAAATAATTATTTGCCACTGGAATCCACAAGGACTTAGAATCAGCTTGGGTATAGACAGGCCAAATACCTCATTTCTACTTCAGGAAAAATGATGATCTCTTGGCCCAACGTAGCCTAGTATCTTTGTTTGTTTGTCAAATTATTTTACATCGATTATGTACATACTCTAGCTTACTATATACAAATGTACTAGAGTACTATCTAACATTAGGGTCTTTCTGTATCCACATGAAGTAGATATGAACTGACTTTTGGATGTGTATCTACCTAGGTCTGTGACTGGCAATTCAGAGGCCCAAGCGAAGTTACTCTATAGTTTCTCAGATTTCCCTCTCAATCTGCAGAGAACCAGCTGACCGTACCCTTGTTGTTTACAAGAAACTGACTTGCAGAAAATCTGAATTCATTTAGCCTATTCAACAATTATATGTCACTGATCAAGCTCCCATAAATAATCTCGTGCCCGTAGCCAATAAGAAGCCCTTGCTTCGCACACTCCGGTGCGGGCAACTGCAGTATAAAGACTGAAAGAATATAAGGATTTGAAAGAGATTTTTGATCAAGAAATAATGACACGTACGAGTCAATGAAATGACTCCGCAACAGCCCAACCAGCGAGAAGCAGAGAGCCATAAACAGTGAAGCAATTACTGTAGCATCCAAAGGAATCCAAAGGGGGGGGGGGGGCTAAATAAAATACTGCCATAACATGATTTTCAAAAAGGATTACAATCATTTGATTTAAGAAAGCTGAAATTGTAATACACTTTTGAAATTCAGTTAGAGAAAGTGAGGAGGAGGAAATGATTACAAAAGAGTAAAGTCTTGTTTTTTCAGCTCAGTTAGTACAACAGCAACAAATTTCTGTCACAGTCAATGGAATGGGGCTGTTAACGGCTCAACCCCCCATCCCCCTCTTAACGGAGCACAAGAGTTATCACCAGATTTTCTCTTCTCGTGGACCAACCATTACCTCTCATATAGGCCTATTATGTGACTTTGGTTGGGGCCTATTAGTGTATGATGACTTCATCCTCAAGATTGCAATGTTAACGTTATTAGTGCGCTGCCAAAAAATTAGCTGCTTCAAGTTATTCTTTGAAAACTCATAATGAAATATTAATTATTTCAATTTTTGTCACAAGTGTACAATTTTTAACAGATTTGAGCTGAACCTCCTCCCCTAATGGCCCAATTCCAGATCTGTGACGAAAATTGTTTGAGGATGACCCATGACACCTTTCCAGCCCTTCCCAACATGGAAAAATGAAGGCAAAACATGTACAGTATCTGTAAAACAGGATTACAAGACAAGCGCTTCAGTTCACTCACGTTTTATGAGGTCGTTCTTTCATTCTCACTTTCAAGGTTTTCAATAACTCTTATTGATTCTCCCTTCTATTATGGAAATACACGTAATGGTGAAATAGCTACCTGGTTAAATATTGAACTATTTCATTTTTTTAAATTTTTGCAGGAGTTGGAAAGAAAAAGTCAGGTGAAATTAAACACTCTTCTTGAAATTGAGACTGCTGTACAGAAGAAATGGGAGAATGAAAAGATATTTGAAGAAGATGCACCACAGGTAAGTGTTGCCAGCATAGTCATAAGTCTCTGTACAAGCCCTTCTCCATTGTACCTTTAGGCCATATAAAATGAAATAATTGATTCTCATCACCGCCCGCGTGGAAAATGAACTCAGCGTCATATTTTTTGCATTTTGTTTGCAAATGTAAAAGGACCGCTCATTTGTCATTTGTGACATTTGTGATAATCTTGTGTTTTATATAACCTCAAAACACATAGTGTTGTTGTTGTTTTTCATTTATTTACAATGTTTTACATCTTATGGTACACACCTGTATCAACCAAAAAGTCAAATTATCATAAAACTACAAACAAATGTCAATCTAAGACAACTTTTTCACTTACTGATCATTTTTGATCCATTACATGTTGTTACGGTTCAGCAACATTTACACTGCTCCGGTCCAAAGCTTTTCCACAGGAGGAGCCAACAAAGTGTTAAGAATCGAACCGTTTAAACAAGAAGCTGATCTACGGATCCAAATCCAAAATGCACTGGTTACAATTAAAATGAAGGTCCAAGCAAAATGTATTCATTAAGGAGCATGTCATGGAAAAAGCACTTAAGCTAGATATGGTGTTTACTGTATATATAAGATATGAAATATAAACCTCCCACTTGGTGACAGTTTCCAAAACTTTGTGATGAGAATCTAATAGATTCTCATAGTCTATCAATTTATTTTATGTGGCCTTATTCTTGAGTACCAAATAAACAGGGGGGTGAAAATAATCAGGGGGTTTGTTGGAAATGGTTTGATTTAATGATAATCAGGAGCTTTGAAACAATTGGGAGAGAAGTTGGAAAAATTGAAGTATCTTGTTACATTTATATTCACTAATTACAGTACATATGTTCACAACCTATGATGAACAGATACATATTAACTGTCATGGAGAATGGGCAGATGTAAGTGTAATATACTGTAGTATTTTAAAAAGTTTCTACATTCAGTATGATTACTGTTGAAAATAATCAAGGGACATGGGGTAAAAATTTGTGTATTAACATATCACAAGTGGTAAACGAGACTATAGCAATGGCATAGTTTAGCTCTAACTGTAGATGAGAATGAAAATTATCTCATTATTCTGCAATTTATCATTTGGATGAATCAGACAATGAAAATCAGACAACGACATTTTATCTTCTGCAAATATGGTTGTTTTTTCTCCAATCCACAAATTAAGATATATGCATTAAGTCATTAAAGATGCATAAAAAGCTGTCTTGTGAAACTTCATCTTTTTTTTAAATTACCGAATGACCATCTTTTTATAACAGAGAACAGTTTAAGCAAAACTCCAAAACTGCATCTGGACAGAAGCTTAAATAATACAGTACTGTATATACATAATTAATAATTCATAAATGCAACACAACGCTTTTAATAAAATGCTGCTACTTATGATTAGCTGCTGCTACCTGATGTAGTTTTATTGTAGAGTAGTTACGTGTATTGTCTGGTATTGTTTTTTTGCTCTGTATTTATTAGTAGTTTTTAACTTTATGTTATGGCCGCAGGGTAGACACACTCTTTGCTCCCTCTGGTAGGGTAGGATGGGGTAATGTGGGTCTAAATTGAGCAAAATCTCAAAATGGATAGCTGGTAAAACGAGACTAAAATGCAAAACATTTCAAAAGTTTCGTTTAATTGACATTCAGTGCTTCTTCTTTCTTGGGGAAAAATCTCAGCTCTGACAAAGGCAGTTAAATATTGTTAAAAAATTTTCTCTTTTGTCAACTAAAATAGGCCCACTTTTTCCGACGAGCGGGAAAAGTGAGTCTATTTTCAAAACTTGTACAAAATCGGAATATGAAAGGCTAAATGATTAAAAAAATTAATGGACTTACTTTTCCCAACTATTCTCTATTCAATAAAATCACAGTCTTTGCCTTTTATCGCAAGCAATCCCGTTCCCGCGACGAAAATAAAACTACGGTCGGTATGCTGTGATCCACCATTGTTGCGACTTGCAAGTCAGTGATCGAATTTAATAATAACAGTCAAATAAAGATGGTTGCAGTATGTTTACTCCAATTTACTGGTTACAAGACAGCAACTGCGGTAATAGAAAACCCGTTTTCGCATTTTAGACAGAAAACGACGTGGTAAGATGAATATATATGCGAAAATTCTAAGCAATTCAAGGCTTCGTTGAATTTGAATTATGGCTGAATTCTCAGTAGGCCCACATTACCCCACCTGGTAAAAAAATAAAAATAAAAAGAACAATCGCGTCAATGACTTCGAAATAAACGTTATTTCGTTTGTAAAAGACCAAACTCTCACCTCATGGTCATTAAATTTACCAGAAAAGCAAAACAACAGTTGCAGGAGAAAGTTTTTCTGGGCTTTGAAATTCTTGCACAACAGGCCGTTCAGTAAAGTTATTTTATTAAACGAATGGAGATACATCTAAGACGAATGTTTTATGTAAAAAGGCAGTTTATTATGCAGACATTAAAAGAAAAATAGCCAGCCTTTCTTCAATTTAACGAGGAAGGATATTTTTAGCGAAAAGCTCAGTAGACCCACTTTACCTCGTAGACCCAAATTACCCCACCCTACCCTATCGTTTTAATGGTATACAGTAGTGGAGTAATATTGTAAGTAGTGTAACTAGTAATTATGTTATCGTAGCTTTTCATTGGATTATATATGAAAAAGAAGCTTGTAGTTGCAATTGCAAGAATTTTGAATTGCAAATTTCAAGTTCATTCACCATTATGAAAGCCATGACATGCAATCATGTTAATTTACAGTACATTTCCCACAGTGAAAGTGGCAGTTTTACTCATGTCCAAAGCTTAAAAGGTTCTGTGTTGTGTAAACAGTCTTTAGTGGTTATTTCTGTTTTAGGAAGTGCGTAGCTAATTTTCAATTTTTAATATAAATGTTTGGATTTACTTTAATGATGTGACATTGATTTTATCTTTACCAACAGAACTGCGCTGACCATGATAAGTAAGTACCCTGCCTTCAATTTCACCGTAAAGTTCAGGCATGCCACTACGGTAGAGGTTTACAGGGCTGGATATAAAAAGCTAACAGTATATAAAACAAAAAAACAGAGCAGGATAAAGCCACAACAAGGGCACAATCAATGTTCCATAGAAGTGATTTGGAAAATGAGAAGTTTCCTGCATTTGCTGCCTACAAGCTTATCAATCAAACTTTTGCACTTTATTCAATCACAATATAACATTCACTCAAGCCACTAGAAGAGGTTTTATTTTAATATAGAGGATTTCATAACTAAAGCGAGCAATAAAGTGGCCTGGGGCTTAGCCCAAGCAAACATTTTTGAAAACACCCCCACTTGGTCATTGAGGAACGCACACCTATCTTGTGAAAATATTTAAACTTTAGGACGGAGTAAAGAATTAGAGACGCCAAGTTAATAGAATGATAAAACGTTTTTGTTTTCCTAAATTGACAAATGCTCTTAACACTTACTGTACAATACCACTAGAACCTCGAAAGGTCATTTTCGTTCTCATTTTACTTACAAGCTGATCTTTTTCAGAGCAGGGATGACGACAATAAGCATATTGACTTACTGTAATCTGATCTTTTTCGTAGAAGAGAGAAGTACATGGTCACTTTCCCATATCCTTATATGAATGGTCGTCTTCATTTGGGACACACATTTTCACTATCAAAGGTACAGTCAGTTTTCTTAAAAGTTACGTTTTGTGCAGGCAGTTAATAACAATATTTGCGTTGCAGCAAGGTCCTCACAGGAATGTACTTGAAGCAGAGCCAAGACAAGGTGCCACAATGAATTGACCCTATTTTTGACCAAACCTTCTTGAACAGTGTCAAGGATAATGTTCCCTTTTTTCAAAGTCTAAAGTATGCAATTCTTACAAGGTGATGTTGGACATGGTGTTCTTCAAACGCAGCCTTATATTAGAATGATCAGATTTTAGAAAGTTCTAAACAGTGGACCACATTGCCATAGATGAGCAAAACACATGGTTTCCTAATTTTGATACTTTCATATCGTAATTTTTCCTTTTCTATGGACTAGAGGATTGAAAGATGCAAAAGATATTGCTAAGTTTGATCTGAGTGATAGATTTTGGGAACATGTAGGCTGACCATTCCTCTAACAGTTAGCAGTACTTCAATGGTATTTGTTAATTTGGGGCTTTCCTTGATCATTTCTACATTGTATGACTTTGATTGATTGATTTTACTTTTTCCTTCATGTTGATGTTGATTCCTTTACCATAACAGTGTGAGGTAAGATTTTTTGTCATTTCAGATAATTAGTTTCTTCTATTTTGTGTCGTTGATAGGACTTTTATTGATGATACATTGCTTATAGAATATTTGCTTTATTCGTACACTTTCTTCATCAGTAAGCTGGCAACTACAATCGTGGACAAAACTCTTAAGACACTTTGTTTTTTGGAGGAAATTTCGAGTTGAGAGCTGATTGAAATGTCATAGATGAATTCACAAGTATGCGTTCTTCAATCAACCAACATTGCAATAGGAGAAGGGGGGCCATAAGTAGTGGTTAGCAGTCGAACTAAGCAGTCGAAAAGTAGTAGTTTACATGCAAGGAAGGCATCTTTTAACCCAAAATTCATTTGTCTCAACGAGTTTTTTCCGGGATTGCAGCTGACTTTCTTCTGATACAAATTAGATCTCCATATGTTTTGGGATTGCTGTGATATAAATGGATTTCCTACAAGTATTTTTGTTGATCTTTCGCCCAGAGATGAGCCTGTATCTAGATAAAGAGATGTCCTTTTGAATTCAGCTAATTACAAAGGAATTTCTTCTTTCAAAAATACGAAATTTGATGCACAAACCGTGGATTTGGTTACGTATTTCTTATCCAGCCCCTTTAAGCTTCTCTCAACTTGTTAAAGCTCCTTGATGGACACTTTGATCTCTTTGAGAAGATATTATGATCAACATGGTTATTGAAAAGAGTCACTATTTTAGAATAACTATTAAACCAACCTGCAACATCGTAGTTTCTGTCTTTTAACAGTTTGCAGTTGGTTATCAGAGATTAAAAGGAAAGCAATGTTTATTTCCATTTGGATTTCACTGCACTGGAATGCCAATCAAGGTACTTTAACTTTTATTCAAATGTAACGCTAGGAGGTCTAAACCTTCTTAGCCTTTTTGATTGCCTGGCAATGCCATTCTTTATATTTATATGAATTGCACTTCCAGTCTTTATATGAATTGCACTTTTAACTAGGTGTCAAGAAGATGCCGCTTGTGTTGACTAATTCAAGGTTGGGGAGATATTAAACTTGATCTCGCAAGTTCATGCTTGCAAAGTTCAAGGCATACAAAGATACCACTCCCTTTATTGCAATGTAAGATTGTTTGGAGCTGTTTGTTCTTATAGCTTCATGAGAAGCAGATTCTCGAGGCCTATGGATGTGGCTAATAATTCCATCTTTTATTTACTCGTACTTATTTTGGAGATTGAGCATTCATGGCTGCATACTGCAACACACATTACTGATGATTCAGCAGCAACAATTGAAAAACTTACGTCGTTTTGCTGTAAAGGTAACAATACACTGTCATCTTCAGGTAAGAGTTGCTTCACATTTTTTATGTGATCATACAATATGGTAGTGTAAAGTGCGTTACAAGTTGCTTATAGTCGATAAATTCATCGATCCGCAATTTTCAAACCTTTATAATTGGCCATCACAGAGTTTCAACTTGATCTGAGGGCAATTTTTTCCCCGTGTTACAATCAAAGGGATCGACAAAATGACATAACATGATTGCTTCAGGAAGCAGCAAAGAATCGATTTTGATTGCAACGTCTCAATCTCATCATCAACATCTCGCAGAGAATTGCAGGTTTAATGTTNGAGGTAACAAACAATACACTGTCATCTTCAGGTAAGGGTTGCTTCACATTTTTTATGTGATCATACAATATGATAGTGTAAAGTGCGTTACAAGTTGCTTATAGTCGATAAATTCATCGATCCGCAATTTTCAAAACCTTTATAATTGGCCATCACAGAGTTTCAACTTGATCTGAAGGCAATTCTTTTCCCGTGTTACAATCAAAGGGATCGACAAAATGACATAACATGATTGCTTCAGGAAGCAGCAAAGAATCGATTTTGATTGCAACGTCTCAATATCATCATAAACATCTCGCAGAGAATTGCGGGTTTAATGTTTATGATAAAAACATAACATTTAGTTTTGCCTTTATGCCCAGACCTACCTATTCTGTTTACCTACACGTGTCATTCCTTATCATTCTCGTTAGTAGATTAGCGCTTTTTGGAGAGAATGCCTGTCGCCTGTCTGTAAGTCTATGATATGTTGTCTTCCATGTTTACAGTCCCTTCTTGGTCAATTCTAGCAAGCCAAATTCTTTTCCTGCCAGCACCAGCAATGTAGTACCTTATGCACTCATGTTACATCATGATTTTGCTTCATCATCAATTCGATCTCAGAGCAAATTGAAACCCTATGATGGCCAATTATTAAGGTGTGAACAATGCGGATTAAAGTTATCGCGCAGCTGCAAGCAACTTGCAACGGGCTTCACACTATCATACAGTAAATCCCCGCATATAAGAACCTACAAAAATAAGAACCTAGAGGCTGTTTTGCCTAACTTATGCACCTTGTAATTAAGAACCTGTGTCAGTTTGATGAGAAATATGTTCTTATTGCAGGGGTAGCAAAGTTGATTTTGGATTGTCATTGTTAAGTTCATTTTTTTCCCAGTGGGCTTTTAAAGTTTGAATCTCCTCCCTTGCAGTTTGAAAGCTTAGCATTGGTTATTAGATAACCCCGCTAAAACGAATAATAGGGCTGAAAATGGTTGGCAAAGGTTCTAAAATGGCATATGCAAGGCACTCTTCAAATAAGAACCGTTATACCTTGAAATTTGTCTTAGTACCTTTAAAATAAGAACCTATTTCAGCCTAGCTCTCAAAAAAGTAGGTTCTTCTATACGGGGATTTACTGTATTGTACGACCACAGAAGAAATGTCTAGCAACTTTTATCTGAAGATGATAGAGTATTGCCGCCTTTACACATTTTCTGACATCCACCAAATAGAAGCTGTGACAGTTCTTGATGTGTAAAAATTATTTATATTTTCTTTCCTACTGTATGAAGGTTCCGTGGACACCTGCATTTTTTATGTTGTGTTGCGTTAAGTAGCAGGAAGCAGAAGCGAGTTTACTCTCCTTTGATTTTTTCGTAATTATTGATGTTTTCTTCAAGGCATGCGCAGACAAATTGAAACGAGAGATGGCAGATTTTGGATTTCCGCCGGTTTTTCCTAAACCAGACCCACAAGAGGCCGTCAAAGTTAGTTCTATCTGTTTTACCTTTTCACTTCCTTTATGTATCTTAAAGGGGCTCCATCCTCAAAATGTAAACAAAACGATGATTTTTGCAGTTTTTTGAAAGGTGATTTTCGTATTTTTTTTTCAAAATGAAAGTTGCTGTTGGGGAATTAATCCTTATACTCCACTAAGGAACAAACCAAACATTCATATCTTCTACGATTGCTCGGATATAAGTGGATTTTTAACGGTCACTTTTTGGTGGCTTGGGTGAAGCCACCAAACAAACTGCAGAGAACAATGGATGAACAATGGATAATCCCCGACACGTGCGAGTTTACGGAGTTGTTTACTGTTTGACGACGGAGCCCCTTTAAGAAATTATCAAATTACAAGTGCAAGCTAAAGACTACTTACCATAATCGAATCTCAATGCCTTGAAACGTTTTAAATGTTTCTTAGAGCTCCATATCGACGTGTTGTTATTGTCCCAATGTTATCTTCCAGCACATATAATAGTGATAAGATATAGTGAGGCAACCTTCATAAATAATTTGGTAACAGAGAGCGTCATACTTCATGATGCATCGATATGCAAATGCAGGAAGTGTGTCAAGTCTAGACGGGGATACTATGCCTATATCTGTGCACCACTACTATGAACCCTTTATAAACATCTCTTTCCGAAACTTCTGCAAGAATCGAGGCAAAAAGATGAGGACTATTTCCTTTAATTCAGCACTTCTCTTGTGGAAGCTCTGCACTTTCTCCTTTTGTACCTTGTGCCTAAAATGTACTTGCTCCAGAGTCGAGGCGCGTATCACTCTATAAAAATCTCGTACATCTTTGGCAAAAATCTTTTTATTCTGAAGAAAGATCCGCAAAAAGTCCGTAAAATCCTATTATTTAAAAAAATCTCGTACGGCTTTTTGGAAGAACGATACACCCCTGGCCCAGAGTAGTCAGTTGTTTGTAGTAGAGCATCGGTTTTCCGCGATGAGATGATGCGAGTAATGTTAAAATTGGACTGTGCTCTTTATTTGGCCTCGTAAATACCTCGTAAATACCTTGTATTTAATCAGTTCATTCCAAGTGTTTTCACTTCAAGCTACCCAGAGGAAGCTATTTTCGTAGACTTTATTATATTGGCTTTCCTAGTAATTCATTGCGTGTCCTTGAACGTATTTTAGGAGATGAAAAGCAAAGTTGCTGCAAAAACAGGAGGATTGAAATACCAATGGCAAATAATGCATAACATTGGATTAAAAGATGAGGAAATCAAGAAGTAGGTTTTACTTTCTTTTCTTGAGGTAAATCTTGATAACTTTGGCCTTGACGGGCTGTTTTGAAGGGCCAGACGTGTAACACGAAGCCTAAGATTGACTGAGTGCGGAGAAAAAGCTGTGAATATCGTAGACTGTGGCAAAATCGTATAATAACTCTAAGTGCCATATAATGTTTAACAAAGTAGTTTACTATTTAGATAAAACATTTGAATTTTAATTTTGGGGAACATCAAATTGTTTATCACACTGAAGGCGTAATCTGGCCCAATTTATGCTTGTACAAGAACAGTACAATTTAGAAACATGTGAACAAATTTTGAAGTTGTTGAAATCAACTTATTTTCAAGAGCAGCCATTACTTTGAGCACATCTTTTTGTAACTTTCGCAGCTACCCGTTGCAGGTTGTTAACGATTTATCTGTTTGTTGTATACAAAGGTTAAATCCATTTTTATTTAAGATTGTATTAACTTGATTGCTCGTTAAAGATTACCTAATTACTTTTAGGTTTGCCGATACAGATTACTGGCTGGAGTATTTTCCACCAAAAGCTGAGTCTGATCTCCGAAGAATGGGTTTAAAGGTATAGATATTTAAATCCGCAATCATACTAAATTTGCCTTGCTTCATTGAATGTTGCCCCATTCAAAAGGATGTGCATAAGTGAAGAAAAATAAGTTATGATTTCGGGAAAATTTTTGCTGCAAAATAGATTTGTGTTCTCTTTTCCATTGAACAGAATTTCGTAGATTCGATTTGGTGATGGATAAAAACGTGTCATTCGATTGTGCTCATGTAGGGTTTTATTTGAGCTGAAATAATCCGTTGAAAGTGTAGTATATGGTGATTGATGTTTTTGATAAATTCCTGTGCTTGCAATAAAAGGAATTGTCTTTAAAGTATCGGTCTCAAAGCAACCCAAATTTGCCCAAATATCTTCATGAAATTACAGGTGACTGACAACAATTAGATCATTAGGAACAAGGTTATCAGAACTCTTGGATACGGCCTTGAGATTGGTCTCCAAATGACTTCACTTGCCTTGCTACAGGCGTGCATAATGTTCAAACCTGCCTGGGAGCGGTAGAAATTCTCTAAAAGCCTGCCTGCATATCAATTTTGTGCAGCTAGGGTAGAGAAGCCTATTACCGGAACCAATAAGAATGCAGGTATCAAACAGTAAGTTTGTACAGATGGAGAAACGAAACAATCCAGAAGTCAAGGGCCGCATACGAATCTCAGCTTTGAAGGGTTCACTAAAGAACTGCATGCCATGTGGAAAGGTAAGAAGAAAATTGGCTGGAGCACGTGCAGTGAGGATAGAAAAAGCAATGTGTCACAATTTGTTTGCTATTATTCATCATCTTACTGCAATTACATTTCATAAAGAACTATTGAAAAATTGCCTGCAAAATATTGTTTTGGAAACTAATTACAATTACATTTTATAAAGAACTATTTAAGAAAAACTCCCTGCAAATTATTTTATTTGGAAAAAGCTGCCTGGGAACTTTGTTCCCATGTATGTTCCCATGTTCCCATGTTGATGCACGCCTGCCTTGCTAGATGTAAGAATGGCATGTGTTCCGTAATATTTAATTCGTCTTCATGATCACGGCAGCCAATATTCGATCAAGCTTTTTGTGCATTTTTGGGCTTCATTGAGTCAGAAGTTTTGAACAAATGTTTACTGTGAGCAAAGGAATAGAGCAAAACCGTAGACAAAACTGTGTACTTAATCCATTCTTTCAACTGCACACATAATATTACCATCGAATCATGGATTGTGATTTATCACCGAATGGAATACTGGGAACACTTTTTTATTCTCCCGGTATGGTGTCTTCGAGGTTTGTTTTTTCTATCTTAAAGGCATTGAGTCATGGTAAATAGACCGCGTATACCCAAATTGCAAAAATTGCTGAGTCATGATGATAGCTTACGCTAATCTGATTGGCTATTATTCACACTGTGCACATGATATTATAACCTTGCAATGGGCTAGGTGTAGCCGAAGTAGCCTCGTATTTGTGAAGTTGATGCCTGATCACATGAAAACAGACTGATCACATGAAAGCAGACAGCCCCCAGCGGAGAATGGCTATTGACCATGACTCGATGTCTTTAAAGATCGAGTGAAATTATCGAATTGATATTTTCCACGAACATCACGACACGTTTCTAAAACTCTAGGTTGATTGGCGAAGATCATTCATAACCACAGATGCGAATCCGTACTATGATTCTTTTGTGAGGTGGCACTTCCTTACATTGCAAGATGCGGGAAAAGTCAAATTTGGTAAAAGGTGATTTTGCTTTTTACTCCATTTTTAACTTGATGAGTAAGAAAGCAATAACTGTTTGAATTAAAAAGAAAAACACGGATTTCTAATGCGTACTGTTCAGCTCCTGATGTAAAAAGATTAAATTTAGGCAGCAGATGTATAGATATGTCCATCTTCTTTCGATATATACTGTACTCATTTCCTCTGTGAAAGCCCAACACAACTACTGAGTTACCTGTCGCAAGTCGCAAGCACAACTATTGAGTCACTTGTCAGTGTTTTAGGCAAATTTTGTAGTCTGGTTTGCTTCCATCCATGGCGTGGTTACTTGGCCCTTCAGATCCCTGCGTCTGCGGTCATTTATCACTTTGCACCGGCACGTAAAGCAATGGCAAATGATTCTATTGTTACAAAATATGCCTATGTTGGTCGTTGTAAAAGCTGACTGGACGTTTGAGAAATATTTCTTCCAAGGGTTACTTTTTCAAAGAGACAATTATTTCGTTGACAGCAAAATGGGATATTTGCTTCCAGCTGAATTTCGTTGGTGGCTCAGGCTAACTACTGGTGAAAGTGAACTGGCTGATAGACCCGTTTAATCTTAAGAAGCAAACATATTTACTTGTTTAAAATGAAATATAAAGATTCCTCATCGATCTTGCCATTCTCGTGACCGAGTCCCGTTTGTATTAGTTGGTTTTATCATGGTCAATTTTTGAGAATACAACTTAATGGGTTATGCAGGGAATAAATGTTCGTGTTTCGCTTGCTCTTAATCATTTGTTAACGTACATCAATTTTCTAGGTATACAATCTATTCACCCAAGGATGGCCAACCCTGTATGGACCATGACAGACAATCTGGAGAGGTTCGTGACCATTGTTGTTCTTGTGTTGATTCCTTTTAAGGTCTGTAAACAGGTATGGCCATTATCATTTCTCTGCGGTCACGACTACATGATGGGAGAGAGTTGCAGCAAGACAGTATGAAGAAAAGCAGGGGTAAATTTTGTAACTTCCTTGCGCTGGGCCTAAGCCCCCTCAAAAGAAGCGACAGGTCCGTGGAATGACGACGTTTGAAAAAAATTATTTCGCAGAAACCAGGTGGAGTAAACCAATGGGCAAGCAGCCCTGGTTAGGTAGTTTATCTGACAACCCAGATTAAAAATTTCTAAAGGTTCCTCAAAAGTATATTTTCATGGCTAGCAAAATTCGAGAGGGTAGTTTTCCTATGGTTTTCCCCACAGCTTCGTCTCGCGACGATCGCGACGCGGGAAATTGTTGATCACGTGGTCAAAAATGGAGCTCGTTGATTGGCTGTGGTGCAAAATGTAAACAAACCAAAACTGCTATTGTTGCAAAATCTACCCCTGCTATGAAGAAATATGTCCGTTCTTTGCAAATTTAGCTTGCCATTGAAAACCATTTTCAACATGCTAATGGGATTATCGTTTCTTTTATTTTAAAATATCTCTTTTCCAGGGAGTTGCACCGCAAGAGTATACCTTGATTAAGATGCAGCTGGTAGAGCCATACAAAGGCAAATTGAGGTAAGAGAACAACATCAGGCCATTGATTTATGTGAAGCCATACCAAATTTTCGTTATGAGTACTGGTACAGAGCTTTAGATATTTTTGGGTAATAAAAACTTTCCTCTGAATGTTCGCTTGGATTAGATCTGAAAGGGAAGATACGAGCGTCAGCACAATAATTTGAAATTAGTCAATCATATAGCCCACTACAGTTTTTTGCATATTTTGGAAAAGGTGCAACGGATAAAATATTCTCAAATAAACGTATGCATATGAACTTATTTTTTGGAGCATAAATCTCTAAGGCTACAAACCTGACAGGCTTGGCTTTGAAGTGGCATGGCTATGTTTTTGTGTGATTTTTGTTTTATTAAAATCCGAATTGCAAAGATTTCTTTAATAAACACTGTGTATGTATTTATAATCTTAGAAAGCCAATCTTTATTGCAGTGAATTGGCTGGGAAAAAGATTTTCCTTGTGGCTGCAACCTTGAGGCCAGAAACCATGTATGGACAAACAAACTGTTGGGTGCGGCCAGATATGAAAGTAAGTTAACTATATCCTTCAACCTGCTGATCTGTAGCCGTAGTTGACCAGGTATCAAATGATATAGCGTCTTGATAAAAAAAAAATGACCTAACTGCATATCTGACCATCTCTATTTTTAGGAAGTGAAATTTTGCCTTCTATGCTCCCCGATTTTCCTTGAAAGTTTGCTGTGCCAATAATGAAAGAAATGGCAAATATCTACAATGCAAATTTTAGACTACCATCGACGATGGGCGTATCACTCTCGAAAAATCTCGTACACCTTTGGCAACGATCCTTTATTTTCTTGAAAAATCCGTAAAAAATCCCTGAAAATCCTATTGTTTTAGAAACCTCGTACGCTTTTTCAGAGGAGTGATACACCCCTTGTCTATCGATATGTAGAGTAAAACAACTCCCTGTCGTCACAAAGCTTTTACTCATTGAAGCACGTCACAGTATTTGGGTGTATTTATGTATTAGATAGAAGGGACGAGCACGAAATAGAATCGATACGAAAATGAGACATAAATCAAAATAGCTGCAGTTTCTTTTCTCGTAGTCATATATAATATCAAATCTATGACCCTTTAATCATTAGTTGATCTTATATCTTAGAAGCATGTTGTGTTGTGCTTATGATGACCATTTAAGAATAGGCAATATATTCTTTTAGAGTTTCATCATAAACCTTTTTACTTCTTAAACAAGAGGTTTGGATCGAGCGTTCAATTCTGGTAAATTTTGTCTAAAGAAATGGAAACACGACTCCCGTTTTTGATAAATACCTGCTAGCTGCGGCAAGAAGTTCCTTCAGGTCTCAGAACACTTTTCAGTGAGTTAAGCAACGATACCTTTGCTCGAATTGACTAACGACTGGTTCGGTTCAAATATACTAGTAAGTTTTATTTGCCTTCTGGCCTTGTTTCTCATTATTTTCATTTGTCGTTGGCTGATATTGCTGTGTAACAGTAACGTAACAGTGCGAGCATTACAAGGGTTTCATTTTGCGACTTTGCAAATCGAAGTTTGCGTTTCAACCGGCGTTATTCAAATGAAAGAAAGTCAGCTAAAAACGAATGAAAAAAGCGAGAAGCAAAGCAAAAAGACAAATAACACTTGCCTATGTGTAAACTAAACCTCGGCTAACTCACTTTGCACAAAGTAGTCGATAAATAAACTCTGAGAAGTTTTGAGATCCGAAGCAACTTCATACCACATCTAGCAGTGTATCCACTGAGAACGGGGGTCGTTCTTCCGTTTTCCTTCCCAAACTTTACCAGATTTGGACGCTCGATCCAAACCTCGTTTTTATGAAGTAAAAAGGTCTATTATGATTCGATGTGCACTGTCCATCTTTTCAGTACATCGCTTTCAAATCAAGGCAAGCTGATGAAGTAATAATCTCCACAAGAAGAGCTGCGAGAAATATGTCTTTCCAAGGAATGACTGCTGAGGAGGAGAAGATCGATGTTTTGCTTGAGTTGACTGGAAATGACATTCTAGGATGTGGATTAAAGGCTCCGCTGACAGCAAACCCTGTTATTTATGCTTTACCAATGCTGACGGTCAAGGAGGATAAAGGTAACTGTTGTTATGTTTTTACCATTACAGACTATATTAGATGTTAAACAAGTAAATAAAGTAGCAAGGATGAATAATGTTTTTAGCCAATCAGCGGTTCTGGTGATATCTGCCATTAGCCAATCAAAGCGCTTGAAAGACAATGGAATTTTGCGTTTAAATGTGTCATGGCCGCCATGGAGCCCTCAAGCTGCGAGAAAATGCTTTCCAGTTTCCGTTTTGTTGCACGCGGTACTTTGTCCTAACAAGNTAGGATGACGAAATTTGTTAAACATAGCATTGGTGATCATTGGAGATTTTTGCTTGGATTTCTGTAACATTTATACTTTTTCCCACAGCACAGTTTGAATCAGATTAGATTTATGGAATTAAGTTTCAGTATCTTCTCCACTGTTTTATACTAAATATGCCGCATCATTCAGTTGCTCGTGGTGCATGTAACTGCATAAAAATTTTGGTGTGTGGTCAAAATCATACGATGTAAGAAATTCACCAAATACTTTACAATTGTTTCAAGCATATCTTTTTAAGAGCCTTTCATGAACCTTAATTACAGACCAAAGAACTGTTAATTACAGACCATTCAGTCTCCATTCATCAACGAAATCTACAGTTGCTTGTCACTGAAATTTACCGAACAAGGATGAATCTAAATCCTTGTTTTATGAAAGAAATTTTCGCAGGGAGAGACATACATTACAACTTAAGGGTTACGAGCAACATCTATGCGCGCAAACCTAGGACTACAGCCTATGGGTTAGAAACTGTGAGTTTTCTGGGGCAGAATCTCTGGCGAGATTTGCCATTGCATATAAAAGAGTCCCGATCTGTAGAGTATTGTAAAAGAGAAATTAAGTTTTGGAATATTTCATGCAACTGTAGATTATGTAAAGATTTTATTGTAAGTTTAGGTTACATTTAGGTTACACTTTGGTATCTATTAATAATGGTTGGCATTAATTAGCCTAGTGCTATACACTACGCCAACCTTAAACAAAGTAATTATTCATTATTATTATTAATACAACGACAATACGTGGTAATTCGGTCAGTTTCCTTACAGGAACTGGTATTGTGACCTCGGTACCTTCTGATGCTCCGGACGATTATGCGGCCCTCAGAGATTTGAAAAACAAAGAACCTTTCCGAAAGAAGTATGGCATAACAGACGAAATGGTCCTTCCTTTTGATCCAGTGCCAATTATAGATGTACCAGGATTAGGTAACTTATGTGCAGTAACCGCTTGTGACCAATTTAAAGTCAAAAGTCAGAACGACGCGAATCAACTTGCAGAAGCAAAAGAACTCTCATACAAGAAAGGGTTTTATGAAGGGACAATCATCATTGGCGAATTTAGCGGAAGGAAAGTACAAGATGTGAAAAAAGATGTCCAGAAAAAGATGCTGGATGAGGTTATTTGCTAAATTAATTAACTGCTATTAAATGTTTTGATTTCATTTTCATTTTATAAAAATATACAGTGTGATCAAAAAGATGAAGAACTTGAAATACGTAAAAGGTAACTGAAAAAGAAGGTTTATCGCCATTAGAATCGCCTTCTATTGTTTTGAGAAGTCATTGGGACACATCAAATTTGAAAAAATAACATAGCCTTTCGATAATCTACATACTCTCAGTATCTTCAGATCAAACAGGCGGTATACTATTGCTATTTCTGTATGCCAAGAAACAAGGCAATAAGGATTGTCTGTTATACCTTTTTAGTTAATTAATTAATTTTTTATACCTTTTCGTTGTGTCCCCAATTAGCTTGTAAGCTAAACATTTTGACACAAAAATAAAGTTATTGATTGATTGATTGATTGATTGATTGATTGATTGATTGATTGATTGATTGATTGATTGATTGATTGATTGATTGAGTTGATGAGAAATGAACATCTGTTCGTAATGACATAGAACAAAATCTATTGGCTTCCGAGACATAAAGGTTCACTGTCTTATTGCAGGAGGGTTAACAAAGATTTAAGCTTAGCATTAGATTACCTGCGGACAAATCGTGATGCTGCAATGACGGACCATCAGGCAAGCTCTGATAATCATTGCATCCGAAATTGGCAGCATCCATTTGGGATCATGGTTTTCGAAAAAGAATCATTTTCACTACGTGGTGTGTAAGAGAGTGATGCAGTATTATTGTCTTTCTAATCAGGTTGTAATGATGGCATTGTGATCGTAATTTTTATTTTGCCTTCCCCAGGGATCTGCAATGATGTATATGGAACCAGAGAAAAAAGTGATGTCACGATCTGGCGATGAATGTGTCGTTGCTTTATGTGACCAATGGTAAGCAAGAGCAAATAATTTGGTAATGCAAACTTTAAAGGGAATAGACACAGCTATATCTCGTAGCCGCTATAAATAGGCTGAAGAAACGCCCACAAACCCATTGTTTCTTTAGCTACACAATGAAACCGGATACGTTAAAGTTGTTGAGTACAATAGATTATATTTTTGACCTGGCCCGGGCCAGATTTTAACTATGTCGATTCCCTTTAAGAAAGGGTGAATGATAGGAACCAAATTTGAAATACTGAAATGATAAATAGGGTTATCCGCTCCAAATTTGGAAGCAATTGGCAATCATTGACTGTTACAGTGTCACTGTTACCGTTGATCTTTCATCAAGAGTCGTCTGTTTTCTTGAAGCAGTCAGATAGGAGTTGAATTTGCTTTTGCTTGATGATATGGTTCTTTCTAGTATAGAAGGTTGTATAGAAAGAGTTTTGTTTGTAACTTGGACTGTGACTGTCGATGTGAGCAGTGTCTTAAGAACAAGCATCTGTGCGTTGTGCCAATACATGGTTCTGATCGTCAAAGTTAATATGAAATCATAAATCATCATTCTTCATAGATGCTTTCACACTACGATTTATTATAAGACTGTTGCTTTCATTTTATGTTGTAAGTCTGTTATAACAAGGGAAATGAACCTGTGGATTCCACGAGATGGTCAAATCGACCCTACTTTCTTAGCATGAGTGCGCAGGTAAACCTAAAATCTGAAAGGAGATTTTCTTTTCACACACTGGTTTCTTGAAGCAAATTAAGTGTTTAGAGAATTCATTGCATTCTTTCTAATCTATTTATCTTCATCTAGGTATCTAGATTATGGAGAAGAAACCTGGAAAAATCAAGCAAAAGACTTGCTTAGTCGTATGGAGACGTAAGTGATTGTTTGATCTTAAACATACATGTTTTTGTCTGTTGTGTCATTGGCTACTATGCACCTTATTGAACCTTCGGAAATTGAGAAATATTGGGAGTTTTTCTTTATCGATTTGCGAAACAAATTTGGAATCTTATGATCCAAGCCAGTGGCTCTATGTAAAATTGAACTCCCACTGCTTTCTAATGATGCACAGGAGATGTGAAAAATTGGAGAAACAAAAACTTTCACTGGATTGAACGATAAGGTCTTTCTAAGATAAGAGGGGAACTACCTCTTGTACGTGTCATTCTGATAAAATTTAACCAGCGTAGAACCCCGGAGGGGGAGGGGGTGGACTTGTGGATGGACGGGGATCTGCCGCCTGGTTTTTAGAAAGGTACCCACTTCTATTATGATGAATTTTGGCGGAAAACTGTCAATTTTTATACTATTCTTGCGAATTGCAGCGAAACACCACCCATGTTTATGAAAATCTGCCGAAAAAAGGACCCTTGTTTAGAGAACTTTGGGCCCAAAAAACCCACCCATATGGGCGGCACATACCCGTACCTTGAACATGTCATGTACCCCCCGGGCGTAAAAAGTTCAAGAGCTTCCCAACCTTTCCTGAAGCAGCCATCTATCCTGGAGTGACAAAATATCTTGTCTTTAGGAACCCCAAGAGAAGAGAAGACGCAGGCAGTGTTTAGTGTTTACTGGATTGCATTGCATAAAATGTATTCATATTAGTATGGGTGGTATTCCATAGTTCGAAAAATTACAAAAATTTGAGTCGAAGGTGTCGTTTTCTAGCCGTAATTGAAGTTTCTTTTTATTGTAGGTATCAGCCATCGTACTATGTTACTGTTTTGATCTGTGAAACTGTACGGTAAAAGAGAACATCTAATAGTTGCAGAATCAAGTTATAATGATTTGTCTGGACTGGCACAATATCATTCCAACGGGGTCACCTTTGCATCCTTTCTAGTGATGTTCAAGGAAATGGGAAATACAATGCTCAGAGCTGTACAATCTATACTGATTATTGAAAAGCAATGGGGAACTTTGTTGAAAGATGTGAAAAAACACATTTGCAAAATAAACCCCTCCACGGGACTCACATTTTCAGATTACGTATGCAAAAATATGTAGCACATCACACGCTTGTAGACGCGCAGGCTCCCACGCAGGCTAAGATTCATGTGACTATACTGTTCATTTTCTGTTACAAGGAGATTTCCCAAAGACAACAAAGAAAAGTTATTTCCAAGAACAGGAACAACAGGAAAACTTGCAGATCATACCATCGAACGAGAAACTGTTTACGTCGTGCTATAACACATACATTGAAAGCTACATTTAATCATTTGGCCGAGCATTTGGCAATCTGAGAGTGGAGTTCAATATAAGTAGTGTCTTAAAAAATGCGTGCAAAGAGGTGCTGATAGGTGGCCGGTACCATGCGATCCATATGTCACCAAATTAGCAATAGCAGAGCAAAAGTTGTTCTTGGAAATAACAGCATCTTTCGGGTAGTAGCATTTCCTTTCAGACATTTATTAGGGCATCTGCTGGACCTGATGAAGAGCCAAGCTCAAAACGTTGTGTTGTAACCAGGGACGTAGGAAGCATCTCCAACTTGAGGGGGCACGACACTTCAAGGGCACTTTTTTCATTAAGCTACAGGGGCACTCCCTGGAAACTAAAAGGGCACTCCTTTGTTTATTGCAAAATCTTGGGGGGCACATGCCCCAGTGCCCCCGGTTCCTACGTCTGTGGTTGTAACACTATTCAAGTACAATGTTGTCTAACGACGTACTTCCATGAGCGATAGGACACCAAGTGTGTGAAACTTTTATTGGTAGCGAGCCACCTTAACCAATGGTTTTTTGTGTGTTTTTGCCTAATATTTTCTTGGTAGTGAGNGGGTTTATATAATTTTTGGTTGAATTGTAACTTTGCTGCACTTTTTGTGTGAAATTACATTGTTGTAAAAGAATGTGCATTTCTCTCGAATTCAAAGTCCTGTAATTTTTTTCTGGATGGAGATATCAACCCATTTTTTCTGTGTTTAATCAGGAATTTATCCAAGTTCTAGAATTGAGTAAAATGATCAAGATATTGGAAATTTTAAATTTTGCAAATGGGGACCCAATAGCCCACTGTGCTCTTATACATCATTCGAAAGTGCAGATCCTTCGCAAACAATAATATGAAGTTAGATTCTGCATAGAGTGACTGGTTTGACCGTCGTCTGTCACCAAATGCACTGTGGTCAATTTTTTGCTCCTATACTTTCTTAATAAAATTTGACAGTAATAACCTCGACCAGGGGCTCTTCTGGAGCTCACTGTTTCATAAGGAACTACTTTTACCGTATTCAGCTTGCAGATTTCTAGTCAGAAAGCATCACAGTTTTATAGGATGCCAAATTTGTTTTACAAGAAAGATAAACAAAAAACTTCAAATAATTCCCAAGGGCCTGAGCCCTCCTTATGAACAAAATTTGATAATGCTTGAAAGATTCAAATTCTGCTTTCAAATATGTTTTGAATGATACCGAGCATGCAGTGTTTTGCAATATAATGATAGTTCTATGGCCAAAAGCTTCTTTACTCTCCATAGTTTCGTTTTGGGTTGGAACTCTGACGGGCGCATGAGCATTAACCTACTGCACGGGGGGACACATAAGTTTCCTCGGACAAACCGTATCTCATCTCCCCAATAACATCAGGTGCCAGATTCTCGCTTTTTTATATACATCTCATGCAGCATGGGTTGATTCATATTTATTGTAAACTATGGCGTTATGTGCCTTCAATTTATTTGCAGGAACAAAGTTACCTTGGGATGAACAATACCTTGTCGAGTCTTTATCCGATTCAACTGTGTACATGTCATATTACACAGTTGCACATCTATTACAAGGTGGTATCGTGGACGGATCAAAAGCAGGTTCTGCTAATATCAGGTAATTAGACATTTGACAGCACGTCTTTTTGGCATATGCCATCTTTAGGAAACTTTTGTTGGCTCAGTCCTGGCTCTTTCTTCCTTCAGCTCTCCTTATTGTCAAATTAATTGTTTGCAAATTTTCACTTGCTTAAGTGCATATTTTTAGATAAAGCTTTCATTGCAACATTTGTGTTGATCAATATTATTCAGTCTAACTGACTCCAGTGAAATTGATTGTGGAGTCTGGTAACTTTCAGGAAAACTTAAAGTTGTTCTTTAACTGAGTAGGGGCTTTCTCAGAAATTTAGACATGAATGACAATTTCATTGTGATTTGTTAATGTTGATGGTGCCAAGTTTACTAAATCCCTGTCATTCAATGAACTGCTTTAGAAATGGAGAGATATTTTAAAAAATCAATCTTTCGTGATATTTTCGAAATTGTAATTACAGTAAAAACCCGCACATAAGAACCTTAATCTATTAAGAACCTACAGCCTGAAATAATATATTTTGTACCCAGTAAACAAGAACCATTTCAGGCTGATATCATAACTAGGTTCGTAATGAAAGGTTTCATTCATTCATTGGGAAATAAATGCAACATTTTTGCCAATCAACTTCCTTCGTTAACTCCAAACCATTACTTACAGAACTGTGATAGGCAGGGTCTGCCGGGGTAAACTGGGTAAGATTGGGTTGAAATGGATAGGGCCAAGAGTGCAAAGAAGTTTGGCTAAGATTTAGATTCACATATCCCTATATTAAGAACCTACACCCTGATTACTGGATGTGCCTCATTGCATAAGAACCTAAAAAGGCTGAGTTCAAAATCTTAGGTTCTTATGTGCGTGTTTTAACTGTATTTTTGACAATTAATTTCAAAGCAAAGAATTTGAAATCTTGAATTTAGTAGCATAAGGCTTGAATCTTTGCAAAAATTTAAAATGAAATGTGTAAAATGTTATTGCCCCATTCTTTCAACTACATTGATCGAGGGGAGCTTTATGTAATTTGTCGTAATCCCAGAGAGAGCATTTTGATATAATGATTATTGTCAAAATTACTGCGTTGTTAAAGCATAGGTTTCAACTCTTTGAAATGGTTGGTGTAAAATTCAATGACCTATTTCTTTGAAATGAATGGTTTCAAAGAAATTTTTGCTATTTTGCTATGATTCTACCGTTGGACTTTGCTGAAATCTTTAATATTTTCAGAATTTGAGTGTTTTCTTATTTTTCGAGAATTCAAAACTGTCGTAATTTCGAAACTGTTTGATGTAACATGAAATAACTTCCAAGAAAGGCTTAGTTTATGGATGTCTACAATATATATGAAGCAAAAGTCTGTCACTTTTGTGGTTTATGATTTAGAAATTTGATGACGTCACATCCTCAACAGAGTTAAAATATGAAATACGCTGTAATTCAAAAAAATATTCAAAATTTCTGAAAAGTCCAACAGGAGATTTTTGGAAAGGAAGCTAAAGTTTATTTTAAGCCATTCAATTGGAAGAAATGGGGCATGAAATTTTACACCCACCTTTTTACGCTGATTTAAAAATTTGAAACCTATGCTCGTTGTTAAGTTTTATGAAAGGAAGTCGAGAGGAGGGATCTGAAGCTTTGAAAAAAATTAAAAGCTCCTAAATTCTAAACTGATTGAGGAAAATCAATTTGACTATCACAAGAAATTCTCAGTTTTTGAAGGTCTACAAGATGGTAGCAAGCAAAAATCTGTGGCTTTCGTGGTTTTTGATTTAGCAATTTGATGATGTCACAACTTGAAAGCTAGCAGAAAATTTATAAATTCTATAATTCTGAATATTATGATGATATCAAAAATGCTCTCTTTGGGATTGTGGTAAATGACATGAGATGACATGCTCTCTCTTTTGATCAATTCAGTTGAAAGAACTGGACAATAGCATTTAACACGAATGATTTTTAATTTTTGGAAAGAGTCATGCCCGATGCTGGATTTAGTTAAAGTTCCCCAGCTCATCCCAATGTGAAAGGATTCTGCTATTGAATACGATTTCCAAATTCAGTAACTCATCAGGCCTATAAAATATTGACAATGTCTTTATGAATTTATATAAATGACTAAATCAACAAGAGAAAATAAAATCATTATTAGAATGTTGATGTTGATGTTGACATGCCCTGTCCTTTTCTGATGAACATTGCCTCGTGTCACAAGATGTAGAATCATTGTCCCAGTTGCAATCTGCGAGTGATTTTTTCATCCCAAATTGGTATATATCAGTTTTCATTGTTATTGTTTCATCTTTAATTTCCACAGACCTGAACAACTGACTAAAGAGGTTTGGGATTTCATATTCCACAAGGATGCCCCAGAACCTGCTACAGAAATTGACCTCCCAGCTTTAAGGTGTGTGAGCATTTTAATCAGGTCAAATTGATTTCATCATCTGCATAGTCGTTGCCAAACGTGCTTTTTGTGAACTGTATTTACATATACACGGTATCAACGATCGAATTCTTGATTTGCAACATGTATTACAGATCCAGTAGAGATTGATAGATAAGAATTATGATTTTTGTTATATATATTTCCCCCTTTAGCCACCGACCTTCAACGACCATAGCTTTTGAAAAATACCCGTACAAACCAGTTTTTGTTGTTCTTAACGAAGATATAAAACAGAGGTATTTAGGGTACAGGTCGAGCTTCAAGGCCTGCACGTTAAGACCGAGGGCTTTATATTTTCCAGTAAAACCCAAAACCCAACAACAGTACGATTTTCATTACCTGAGAGCTTCTCATTTCTACTTACATCGCTTAGATAAACTAATTTCTCGCTATCATTCCTGATAATTCTATCGCAAATTTAGTTAGATAGGCCCACTTGCACTGTCTACAATAACGCTTCCTGTCATCATACAAGGCTATAGGATAACTGCGGGAATGTTGCGTTTTGCCAATGGGAGCGGCGGAATCGTTGTTGTATTGTATGGTTTTTTGAAACTTCAGTCTCAGGACATCCGTCTCAGGACATCTGTAAAATAAGTTGTAGTGCATTTGAGATATTCCAAGAAATTTGTTTCACTGATGTTATAAGGATTGCAGTTATCAGAAAGACTGCTTTTTTCCCCAGTTGAGGCTATGTTCTCCCTGCAAGTTGCACGTTTTTCAACGTTTTTCTTATTTTCAAACAGAAATTATTTCTCTTACAGGAAACTAAAAAATGAATTCCAGCACTGGTATCCAGTTGATCTTCGTGTGTCTGGGAAAGATTTGATACCAAATCATTTGACGTACTTTTTGTACAATCATATAGCTGTTTGGCCTAATGAACCTGACAGGTAGGATTTCGTTGGCAGGTTTTTTAGTCATTAGACCTTTTGGTAATTCTACGAAAAGTCTGGGTCGAGCGATATTTTTTACCCGTTTTCCAAATATTTCATTGAGTGGCGTTATTGCCTCTTTCACTGTTGTGCACACTCGAAAGTTCGTCAGATTTCTACAACCTGTATAAAATATCGCTTGATCCAGACCCGAGCATAAAAGATCCACAGCTAATGGATAGTTTTACTTTCTATAGACGTCCTGCTTGAGAGTTGATTGCTATGTATATTATAATGCAACGTGAAGATGATAAAATCATGTTCATTTTGTAGCAGTTGTAACTGAGGATGGTTTGCATTAGGTTTCTTTTAAGAATTCGGTTTCACTTAAAGACTCATTGCTATCCATGATCCTTCCTGGCGCCAAAGTCAAGTTTCGTGTTATCTAAAAGGCTGTAGATCATGTAGATCAAACAATTCTGCGCCTCTCTGACAGTCTTGATGAGAAAGTTCAATCATTATTCCATGTCAGTCTGCAAAATATAGCCACTCTTTAAAAAATTGTACAGAATTGGCTGTAGATCATGTAGATACTGTAGATCATGATATCCTGCTAAAAGAGATGCAGGAATATGGGATTTCTGGTATCGAGCATGCATGGTTTACATCATATCTCCAAGACAGACGGTAGTTATGCAAGGTCAATGGTGTTTCGTCACGAATAGAAGAAATACACTGTGGTGTTCCACAAGGATCTTGTCTTGGGCCTCTTCTTTTTATACTTTATATCAATGACCTTCCGTTTTGTCTGGACAACTGCCAGGTGACTATGTATGCTGATGATACCAGTATCTCCTTTTCTGCAAGGAACGTCAGCGATCTGAACGTGACGCTTAACAAAGAACTTGATTCTTTAAGGGAATGGCTCCAAGGCAATAAGTTATCATTGAATGTCCTGAAGACACAGGCGATGGTCATTGGATCTCGGCCTAACCTTAAAAAGATTTCGACAAAATCAGTGGAACCACCATTATTTTCTATTGGTGGCTCTGAAGTTGAAATGGTTGATAAGGTCAAGTATTTAGGGATGCAAATTGATAAACATTTAGCTTGGGATGAACATATCCATTTTGTACGATCTAAGGTTTCTCGTGCTATTGGATTTCTTAAATATGCCAAGAAGTTACTTCCAAAAGACACTCTCTCTAAAATGTATCGTGGTATCGTTGAACCGCATCTCCGCTACTGCTGTTCAGTCTGGGGGGCATGTGGGGGGACAGGGTTGCAGGTGCTGCAAAAACTTCAAAACCGCGCAGCTAGAATTGTGACCAACAGCAGTTATGATTCTTCTGCTAGTGCTTTGATTAAAAGTTTGAATTGGCCTACTGTAGCAGATATGATAAAAACCGAGACAGCTTGCATGGTTTACAAATCGATAAATGACCTTGCTCCTGATTACCTGTCAGAAATGTTCATTAGAAATTCGACATGCAGTAGGAAAAATTTGAGAAACACCGCAACTGATCTTCAAGTCCCACTAATGAGAACGAGTAATGGTCAGCGAGCTTTCTCATATCGCGGTGCTGGAGTTTGGAACCTCTTGGGTTGTGAAGTCAAGCAGGCATCCTCATTGAAAGCATTTAAAGAAGCTTTAAAAAAATAGTTTATTTATTTATTTATTCATTTGTTCATTATTGTAATTAAATTTGGGTTTTACTTTCTATTTATTTTTAGCTTAATTTGTAACGTTTTATGCACGGCCCCCTGAAAAACAATCTATCGATTGACGGGGTTACCGTGCTTAAAGAAATTAAAATGAAATGAATGAAATGAAATGGATGAAAGGCGTTTTTGGCCAAAATCCCTTTTGTCTTGCTTTTCATTCTGCGCACAAAGGATCATGGTTGATAATGGGTCTTTAACATGATAGTTCTGTAAATGGATTCCACATTGTCTATACACATACTTAGTTAAATTGGCTGAAGGCGGTAGGTTCGATGAGATGTTAAATAATAAATATAATTCTATTTGATTATATGATATCCGTTACAGAGCCAAAGAACACTGAGCGTCTTTCTTTGCATAAAATAATGTTCTTTTAATAATTTTTTGATGCAAGTTTGCGATTTTGTTTTGTTTTATGGATAACACGATCTGTTTTATTTTGCTTTAGGTGGCCAAGAAGCGTGCGAGCAAATGGTCATCTCCTTCTAAACTCTGAAAAGGTACTTTCAGAGAATTTTTGATTCACTGAATGCTCGCTTTCGTTTATAGATCACAAAAGTTTCATCGGGCTACGTACCTGGAAATTATGTTATTGTGCAATTGCATCAATCAATTAATTTGCCTGGTGCATGAGCTTCGTATTGAAAAAATCCCCGTTTTATTTCGAAGGCCACTGCTCCCTCAATATCAAAGTAATAAAATTGAAAACTGTCGTGTTTTGTTGCAAATATGTTCAGTCAGGTTCTTTAGTTTACCCAGCGTTATTCTGTCATTCCTTACCGTGGATATGGGAGATTTTCTGCAGAAAGCCCCTTCCAAAATTTCCTTGGTTTTCCTTCCTAACAATGATGACACTGTATTCATGTATTTTGCCCTCTTGGGATAATGGAATCTCCCTGGCTAAGTTATTCATACCAGAGGGAAGACTTGTTGATCCTCCCGAGAGGATAGTACGTGCTAAAGCGTGCAGAAGTCGTTACTGCTGTATGACCCGTGTAAGGCAGAAATGTTAGGAAAATTTGGTCGTTATTTTGGGCACGTTTTGATGGTTTCTTCAGGAGGCTTTCTTGAGAAAATCCTTCATACTTTGAGAGTGGAGTGGCCGATTTCAGTTATGTAAATTTTAAAGGAGATTTGAACATGTCTACCATTGAATTATACATTTGCCGATATCATCATCTTGATATCCAGGGAGCTGTGGCCTTTCAAACTGTGATTGTTTTCATTGAATCACCCGGTATTACGTGCATTATTGCAGAAATTTTGATTTAGAATCTTAAAACTTAAAACTATAGACCTATTTGGCTAAGGTTTTGCACCCAATTCAAGTCCAGTGATTAATCTCTTGATAAACCTCTTTTGTTTTCTTTAACATATTTTAACCATGAAAACTCGTGCGATGAATGCAAAGAGGAGAGTAAGATGCTAAAAACTTCCCAAGAGTTTGGTAAAATGACTTAAATTAGAGTCAAACAAATCTTAGCTGAATAGGTCTATTGTTTCTAAAACTTTCGTACTTTAAGTAGCAGAGGAATTTAAGTACAGAAGAGTAACGAAAAAAACAGTGAAACAACTTCATATGAACAAACGCATCAATATTTCCAAATAAAAGCTTTGGAAAGGTTCTAAAATTCTTTACTACACTGGCTCTAGAACATGTGAATGCTCACTCACCCCCTTAGGTAGTAGGTAAGAGTGTGAAGCTAGTTTTGATATAAATCATGAACTTTGTCTGACTGTTACATTTATGTTACCATTCAATTCAATTTCATTCAAAAAAATACAAGCTGCTACAATGAAAATACATCTAAAGGCAATACAATGGAAAATACAATACTGACTCTTATCTGACATTATATTTTATAGATGTCAAAATCAACTGGAAACTTCCTGTCTCTCTCTCAAGCCATCGGCAAATTTTCAGCTGACGGTAAGAGATTTGTTCATATTACCACACCATTGTCTCTGGTAGTATTTTAACATTGTTCCACATCATGGTGCTCGATGATAGGCCTTCAGTACATTCCGCTGTTAAGATATCTTCTTTTTCGTTGTCTGGCAATCGTTGCCATTATAAGAAAATGGTTGTAAAGTGTTTTGTTCTTTTGTCATACTTTTTTCAGAGCAGCTTGTCTTTATTAAGAATCTTATTTTGTCTTACATGCCAGAAAGGAATACATACTGTCGCACAATACGTACGTGGCTATGAAAAATCGCAAAATTTGAAAGATTTGTTAAGAATCACTGTGTCCCTTAACGAGCATTCTTCAAAGCAACGTTAGTTAAGATTAAGCCATGTTCTTAATGACTTTCTTGCCCTTGCCCATTGAAGTAATTGATGTAGTCAATTGTGATCAAATTTTGGCGATTATGACATAATTTCGGTGCTTTTCAATCAATCATATCTACTCTTTGAGACATCTGGTATGTTCTAAAAGCTGTTGGATCCACAACGAAAGGGACAAATGTCAGTATAAGGTTGTAGTATGATACGACCTTGGTACTTTTACTTCAGGCATATTTCATTGCTATAATTCCTTTCAAAGGTATGCGAATGGCACTTGCCGATGCAGGCGATGGTATTGAAGATGCTAATTTCGTCGAAAAAATGGCTGATGCAGGCATTCTTCGTTTATATACCTTCTTAGATTGGGTCAAGGTATGATTTGTACTTACGTAGTTTACACAAATTACGATTTCTTTCTTCTCCAAATTGCCTAAGGGGCATCTTTTGAAATTGTCACTATTGGTGCTACGCAATGAAATTCAATTTTGTTCAAGTAACATTGCTTCTTTAACGTTGCTACTTCGAAAAGGATTTAAAGAAGCCCGTTTTGTTGCAAACGATCTTTAGCAACGCAATCAATTTATTCGTTAGAATACAACAAATTACAATGTTTTGAGCTTTAGCAAGGCTCGAAACGTTGTGATCTATAATTTTCATAGTACATTGTCGTATTCTAAAGAATTAGTTGATTGCGTATGCCTAAGGACGTACTACACGCAAAACAAACATTTAATTTATTGATCTTTAGCAACCTCTGCCGCTATCGGTATCTCCAGTTTTGTTCGGCTTTAAAGCATTCCAAAAACACTACCAATCTGACGTACAGGTAGCTCGTGATTTGCTCATTTCAAACACAACTGGATATTAAAGGGAATGCAAGCATATAAAAGTGACTCAAGCCACTTGCGGTCAAATTTTAGCCTATCAGATATCAGAATTTCCTGTTGGCGTAGATCAGCTACCCAAATATGGTGCGGCAGATGTCACAGCCTATTGTTTTTGTAAGGTTATTTTTATCGAAGGCTTATATATGACCATATATTATATATCATATATGTTTATATATTAAGGCTTATATAAATCCCCTTTAAAGTCTGTCTCCAGTTAGATGTCACGTGAGATTTTGCGATAACCCAAAATTAATTATGGAAAACCTTTCAATTATCATTATTCAGTTGGCATAGATCAGCTACCCAAATATGGTGCGGCAGATATCACGGCCTATTGTTTTTGTAAGGCTATTTTACCAAAGGCTTATATATGCCCATATACTATATATTATATATTTTATATGCTTACATATTGAGGCTTATATCAATACCCTTTAAAGTCTGTGTCCAGTTGGATGTCACGTGAGATTTTGCGATAACGCAAAATTACTTGTGGGAATCCCTTCAATTATCATTATTCGCAGGCATTTTCGTGTGACATCTAATTTGAGTCAGATGACGATTAACTTTGATTTTCGATTTTGAGCAGTCGTTTTGTCAACAGGAAATTATAGCTGGAAAAGATGCTCTACGATCAGGAGATTTTGATGCTTTCAATGATCCCGTTTTTGAAAGGTGATGAAAGAACATTTCTTTGTGCTAAATCACTTTTCTTGGAAGTCTTTTGTTGATTCAAATGGGATTTAATTTATCTAAAAATTCTACATTTGAGATGTTGGTTTTATCAAATGAGCAATATCAGGTGCACAATAAAAAATAACCATTTTGGACAGGCAATGAGTACCTAAGCTAAGGACATTTTGAAACTAGATGATATAATCTCTAGTCTCAATCCCAAATCATTTTGGGTGTCCCAACAAGTACTCTTGTTTGAAAAATCGCCAAAATTTGATTGTAAGTCCAATCTTCAGTTCAGATTTTTTTGTCAAGTAGATCAAAACCAAATTTTTTTCCCAGATATATTCGATCTTGAAATTGTTTTAGAAATTAGCAAATTTAGCTCTTTTTAGGGCTACCCGGTTTTGAATCATACTGCAAGAAAGCACTGATGATTACCAGATCAATTTCTTTGCGCATATCAAGCTTTTGATTTGATCATAAATGACAGAAAGAAATGCGTATCATCAGTGATGACTTCAAGGACAATGGAAAATCTTATCATTTTCTTAAGCAGGATTGACTTTTTTTCTTGAAAACTTGTACCTTTATGTCCTGGAAAGCAAAAAGTCTTTGTTGTGTGAGGTGAGAATCAACTCTTTATGCAGATTCAAACGCTAAGACTTCATGGCAAAAGATACAATTCCTTTGAAAGATATCAGCTGAATTGTTTTCATTTTTTATTCATGATCTCTAGCTACCAGGAGAACAATGTTTTTGATTCTGAGAGGCATTTGGCTACTACAATATTGAATAAAATGGACCTTTGATGATCATTAGCCAAAGCAAATGTTGCGTTATTTTACAATGCCGAAGCATTTTCAAGCATGTGGTAGTTTTCTGTAAAAAGAGTGAATATTAATTTGTTTGTGAAATTATTGCAGTGAAATCAACCTTGCCATCCAACAAACAGAGAAAAATTATGAAAAGATGCTATATCGAGAAGCATTGAAGACTGGTTTCTTTGAATTCCAAGCTGCTAGAGATAAATACAGAGAGCTTTGTATGAATGGAATGCATAAAGATTTGGTGTTCAGATACATCGAGGTTGGTCTTTAACGCAGTAGTCTCCAGATCATTTGAATAAGGCTCTTCTTTTGTTTTCGTTTGTTGTACAGTGTTGCTGCATAGTAAACCATCAACGGCTGCCAGTGTAACCAATAGCGGAGGCTAATTAGGCCTAGCTTAAGCATCATATTTTTGCCGTGTCGAATCAAACTGTATTGAAAACGGCAGAATCAACCGTATTTAAAAATCTGCTTTAAACTTTGTCTTTTGCTTTTCAAAATGCCCAAGCGCATTAGTTGATCAAACTTAGTAACCGCGGATCATGGCCTAGAATTGATCAATCAAACGTAGCAGAAATACGATGTTTAAATCGAGCGGGTAATCGAGTCATGTTTCTGCCGTTTAACACAACGAAGCTGGTGAACTTCTGCCGTTTTAACAATTTGGAACAGCTGGTGATTTAAACCTCGTTTTCATGTCGAATGTAACTGACACTTGGATACTTTTAGCAGCATCTATCAAATTCGACTCATCAGGGAGAGGCTAATTTTAGATCGCATTACATGGTTTCCCCTTTCAAGCAAACGTCCATTATTATTTCCAGTATATGATCATAACTGCCGATAAATCTCGTACCTACCCCTCCCTCCGACCCCTCTGGTTTCAGTTACGGTTTCGCGTACTGCGGAGTTGACTGAAAGGAATTTTGATAGAAATAGTATCTTTGATTCTTACCTGGAAAATTAAACTTAAACATACAAGTCCCCTCAAAGTGGTACTGTGCTCATTAGTTTTGGCAATTTCTTTCTTCATATGCTGGAATTTGAACATTCAGTGTTGCTTCGATATTCATTTTATAGTGAACAAACGTTTGTCCACCGTACAGCGCTGTTTGTATTTCCTAAAATGCTGAATTTGTACTTATTTATACTGTCCATACGGAAAATACTGAACTTACATAGGCAAAGGAATTTTATATTAGCAGACTTAATTCCGTGGATTCTTTCTCCAATTTGACCATTCAGTTTAAACCCTGATTGGTCATTCTAGCAAGACAATGTATTGATGACAACCATGCTTTTTGTCACAGATCCAGGCATTGCTGTTATCACCAATTTGCCCTCACATCTGCGAGCACATCTGGCATCTCCTTGGAAAGGTTTGTTTGAGTTGCTCTAATTACAGTTAATCTAATTACAGTTAATCTAATTACATTTGTATCAGATTTGGAAACTTGAAAAGTTTAGAAAATTGTCATATTTTAAGTCAAATTTAAAGGCAAAATCTTACCAGGAGTAAGGCAATATGACCGACGTCAGTCTGTTCACTAACTCATCAACCATTCCAGTTCATTGTATGATAAGAAACTGCTTGCATGCGTTTCCTCAATCATACATAGATAGGAGTAATTTTAGGAAAGTTCTTAATGGTCAAAGGTCTTTTGTGATCTAAAGACTGTTCAAAATGGGCCTTTAAGAGTTTCTCCGATTCTCCGATGTCTAGCACGCAGAATTTATTAAGGACCCATTGAAACCAAGAGAACCTTCGCAAGAAACAACTTTTAAGTCATACGCAAATCGACTTTGTGGCCGCAAAGGATGAACCAAGCTTCTAATCTGGTCGATGAGTTGCGTGAAAAGACTGTACATTCCTTGTTTTACAAAGGGCTTCACGCCTTATGCCGGTTTTGGAACACCTGAAAACTTTGCCCAGTCCTAAAGATGTCTCCTTAACATGCATTAGATGCTAAGATAACCCTACCTCTTACTGCACCGGAAATCTTCGAATATGTCCTCCGGGGGGGGGAGGGCTTATTTGTGAATGAATTTTGTTATGCGGGCTTATTTGAGGGAGCTTGTTCGAGGAGGGACTTATCAAATAATAACGTAGATATGTGTTGGCTTACCGCCATTTTAGCTCATGAAGGTATGGAGAAAGGTGAACACCATATCGATTTTGAACCAGAGTTCACAGGAAGTGATGTGTTAAAAATGTAACATTGAATTATAATGACAATAAACATGATACCAAGACAAAGGATGTATTGATTCGTTTTATTTGACCTTTTTGTGGAATTCAAATGTCCCCATGGGGGCTTGTTGGAGAGAGGCTGACTTTTCAAAATTATTTTTGAGGTGGGGAATTCATTCGAGGGGGGTATTCGAAAGGTGGGGGCTTAATCGGGAATTTACGGTTAGCGCAATTTGGCTACATTGTTTCTACCGCGTGTCCCAAAAAAATGCCAAAAACTACATCTGTTTAAAAAAATCATCAAAATTCGATTATCAAACCTGTCATAAATTTTGGTTCTGATCTCTTTTTTAATAATCCATATGTATTTAGAGATAACAAAATCTTTCTTTTCATTGCTTACAAGGTATGAAATAACGCATTGAAGAGCTACATTCTAAGCTTTACTCTTTTAAGCAACATCGTTAATCTTGCCTGAGAGCCATTTTTGAGATTTTTCATCATCCATCAAGTCCACGATGATCGTTTGTGTTTCTTTCTGGCATTTATGACCAAACTGGAAGCTTAATATACAAAATGGAAATTAATCTGGTAATTGGAATGTGCTTAGGGAAACGCAGCCAAAAGATAAATTTTATAACTAGTTTGACGACGAACAGTATCATTTTGACCTTCAGGATGACATGATGAAAAACGACATCGTTGATGTGGTTTTAAATCGACAAATCCGTTAGTAAACGGTTAAATAAATAGATAAATAGATAAGTCCATGCAAGAGCTTAATAGTACGACATATCCAAAATTACGACATATCCAGAGTTTTAAAGAACGTTTCGGCACTAGACTTGTCCCATCCTCAGCTAAAGAATCAAAATACACGTGCTGGTTTTATAGCACTGATTATGGAAACCAGTTAAACTAGTCAAACAGGATACCATGAAGAATCTGATAATTATCAATGCTTTTTGCAGCATGCTTCAAAACCTGGCAGCCCTAAAGAGCTAAATTTACCAATTTCAAAACCGATCACATGATCAGCAATGCATGGAAAATAATTTGGTCTTTTCTTTGGTCTATTTGCCAAAAAAGACATTTTAAGATCGGCCTCATGATAGAATTTTGGTGATTTTCAAACAGGAGTACAGTTTTCGGGACACACAGTAGTTGCTAAAGCTCTGGTGTGTCATTCATTACAAGTGTTACCAATTTAAAAGATAAAACGTTAATCAATTGCATTAACGAGCGTGATTGGCTTACTGACATCAAAGCCCTTTCTTCGACTGCGTTTACACGATGCCGGCACATTTTGAAAACGATGAAAAATATGACGGATAGGCCTCCCGTTCACACGAAAACGGCACATATTATGCCAGCAGCTTTTGAAAAAGGTATATTTTGAAAACGGAACTCTAACTGGTACGTTTTGAACACGGTTTTCGCCGGTATCGTGTGAACGCTAGCTCAGGTTTTGCTACCGTCACATTTTTCGCCGTTTTCATATTGTACCGGTATCGTGTAAACATAGTTTTAGATTACACAGTGGACTTTGTCTTCAAAAATGGAGGAGTTTAAGTTGTCCATCAACACCATGATTATTTTGCTTGAGTTAAGTTGCAAATTCATCTTTCGAAACAAATACGATCTGTTATCTGCATAATTGACCGACCGGTAGTCTTTATGGCTGGTTGAGCAAGCTTCGTAAAATTTTGAAAATTGAATTTGATTGTATTTAAAGGGACACTGTCGTGGCTATGATTGGCTAGTCGTGACGTTAAAATCACGAACAAAGACCATGAATTTCAGTGCACAGCGTAACTACTGAAGCTTGCCCAATTCTATTCTGTTTTATTGTCTTATTCACCCAATCAGCACCACGACAGTATGCCTTTAACAATGGTAAAAGAACGTCAACGGGTAATGACGTCATAATTCTACTGATGAGCTTCTCGATAAGATAAAGCGATAAGATAACCTTCTCGATAAGATAAAGCGATAAGTGAAGCGATAAGATAACCGTAAACAATCAGTGATCCCTGGCAGCTTTTTCGTCCAGTCAGTCAATACTTAGAATTTCTTTGAAAGGTGCAGGCTGCACAGTGTCATGAAAAGATCCGCTCCGGCTGTAAAACGAGGTTTTTGACAAGTCTAAATTCTCTTATTATATGATACTGAGCAGTGTTCGAATATTATTCGATTTGTAAATAGAATCAAAACTGCATCAAGTAGAAAATAGAAAAAGGTTAGCCAATTTTCCTGTTTTCGTCTTTGAGTTAATGGGTGAGCCGCAGGTGGCGTTTGAAAATCCACTGCTCCCCGGATGTCAAGACGGACTTTAGGCCTATTTTGAAGGTTTCTTGAAGGGGCTTTCTTGAGAAAGTCCCTTTTAATTTCGGAACAGAGTGCCCAATTTCAGTCAGGCAATTTTCAAATATATTTGATCACGTTCACTGTTGAATGATATGCCTGCTAATATTGTTGTGTTGATGTCCAGGGAGCAGTGGCCTTTTACATGGAGATTGTTTGTCTGTACACACCCGGTGGATAATTTCTAAAGCTGTCCCAAATGGATCCAAAACATCTCGTTTGTTTGTTGATTTTCTGCTCATGAATTATTAACCAATATATAGTCCAATCATACCAGGGAAAAAAAGAAAAATCCTCATTTGAACGGCTCAGACTCCCTGGATGTCAAAGCAGTAATATTGAAAGATATGTTGCTTTATGGCGGGTGTGTTCAATTACACGTTTTTTTTTTGTAAAAAACTGGTTTATAAGAAACTAGAACTACGATAACCAAAAGTTTAAGAAACTCAAGTACTATGCTCAAGAACAGTTAAGAAACTCTAAAACTTTATTTCTGTATGTTTCTCTTATTCTATTTTTCTATAACGAAGGTACCTTATTATTTTAACTTTTAACTGCAAAATTGGTAAATTTTTGCCTTAATGTGCATGGGTTCTTCTTGATGACAATGTCAATGCAAAGTGGAAGCCCTTTGTCGAGAAGAAGGCTCGACTTCGAACAATACCGCAATTTAGGCCCAAAAAATAAGACATTAATTTAGAAACTTTTATTACTAAAACACCGAGATTTTCATGCGAATTTAAGAAAGTTTTAGTGCTAAGTGGTGATCCAAGTTTCTTATAAAAAAACGTGTAGAAGTCAATATTTCCCTAGCTAAAATCAGCCTATCCGTTCTGAAGTTATGGGGGTTTTCTCGAAGAACCCCCTTCAATATTTACCAATAGTGCGTTTGTTTATTTACAAAGGCTTGTTTCTTGTCTTTGCAGGAATCAAGCATCATGAAAGCATCATGGCCAGTAGCTGCTGAAGTGAATGAGCGAATCTTAAAATCGTCGCAATATCTCATGGATTGTGCTCGTGAATTCAGACTGCGTTTGAAAAACATGATAACTGCACAATCTAAAGGCAAAGGGGTAGGTTGTCTAATGACAAATATACATCAAAACTCCTTTTATTATCTAATAGCCTTACTACAAGAGTCCTTGGTGTTCAATCCAACTGCAACAGCAACCATCTATTTATGATCATAACATGGATCTGGTTGTCATTCAACCGCGAAACAGACATTTTAAACCACGATACAGGATACTGAGGGGGTAAAGTAAACGACTTGCCATGCAATGAAACTATTGAATTGCTAGGACGCTGCGGAGTAGCATGACGCACAAACTTGAGAACCAGGACAGCTTATATTATGCCTGGGAAATCGATGCTAAAAAGTGAAACAGAGTATGTTCTCATCCCCAGTTGAGGCACGAACAATGTCTTCTTCCTTGAAAAACTGGTATTTATTAAATCTCCTAAAATCTTTCCAGTTTAGATTAAATGTATCTTCTATAGAATTAAAGATATCCTTCTCCGTCTTGAGCATATTCAGTTCAGTTTATATTTATTTCAATTCATTTCAAGCGTATTTGTTCAACACAGTTTTTGAGACTGTCTCGCAGATAAAGAGAATAACCTCGAACTCGTTCGGGGGTGATCGTTTGCTTGGCGAACAACTAGTAGTCAATAGAACTACCATCGAATAGTTGAATGTGAAGGTGAAGTTGCGTTTTTCAGCGCCAAGCGCTGGGATCGGAGAAACAGAGCAGACCTAATCGAGTCCGCGACCCCTTGGGGTCCTACCGGGTATCGAACCCACTCCGCCTGACTGTTCTGGCTGCAAAGTCATAAGATTACACCACTGCGCCACAACACCTTCAATTGCTGTATTCTTGATGACCACAGATCTTTTGCCTTCTCACTTAAGACCTTTATTGACATGTGTTTGTTGTATCCAACAGAAAGCGAAAGAGCCGATTCAGAAACCAAACCATGGCATTATTTATGTGGCAAAAGAATACCCATCTTGGCAACATGTTGCTCTTGTTACACTAAAGAAACTGTATGATGAGAATAACCAGCAATTCCCTGATAACAAACAAATTATGAATGTCCTGAAAAGTGATGAATCTGTGAAGAAGCATATGAAGAAACTGATGCCATTTGTGCAGCATGTCAAGGTAATATATTATGTGCCATACAGTAAAAACCCGCGTATAAGAACCTACAATTTTGCAAGTCAGCCTAACTAGGTTCTTATGTTTTGGGTATTTAGTGGGAAATGAGGCTGTTCAGGTTCTTAAAATGGTTCTTATTATATTCATGGCTTTCAGGAATTTCTTTTCTTCAGATTCAAACTTCAGGCCTATTATTTACTGTCAGTTCAAATTAGTTGAGTTTTATGAGATATATTCCCCGACAGAAATTTGTGGAAGAATCAGAAATGTTTATATAATCCAGAGAAATCTTTCAAAAGCTTCTCATCAGGTAATATAAACATTTTTCATTCTTCCACAAACTTCTGTTGTGAATAAGACCCCCCATGCTCTCTAAAAGTAAGAACCTATTTCAAATTCCAGGCTGAATGGGTTCTTATATAATTAGGGTTTAATTGCAAAATTTCAGCCTGTAGGTTCTTAATCCACTAGGTTCTTATACGCGGATTTTTACTGTAATGATGTATTACGTTTGATTGCTTACATGTCCATATCCAATGAACTGATTTTGAAAAACTTTCTTTCATTTGATTGCCTAAAGGTTAATTGTATTTTAAGATGTTGGTTGTGGCTTTACGCCGATGTTTTCATGTCGAAAAGAAGATGGATAAACCTGCTCAAATTCAAGCATTAGATGGCATGAGAAAGAAACAGCCTACTTTTCCAGTCAACATTTTAGATGTGATACAAAAGGCTGAACTCGTATTCACATTTCCTTAATTCAGTATTAACTGAATTCGTATTTTCTGAACGACATAGAAGTTCAGCCTTTTGTAACATATCTAAAATGTTGACATGCGAAGTTGGCCGTTTCTTTTTCATCCCGTTCCTTTTTCATGCCATGTAAGTCTTGAATTTGAGCAGGTTTGTCAATCTTCTTTTTCGACATGAAAACATCGTCGTAAAACCACAACCAACCTCCTCAAGTACAATTTAACCTTCAGGCAATCAAATAAAACAGAGTTTTTGTAAGCAATCAACGATAATACATCATTTTGGGACACCCGGAACATGATATGTACAAAAAAACAGTATATACCCACTGCTTACAGGTTATGATAAATCCTACACAAAGCAGATTTAAAAGTCTATGATATGAAAGTTTTATTCAGAGTTAGAAACCATGCCTACTTGGCAATTTTGTCCAACTTTTCGGCCGCCTACTTCTCGCATTACAAGAGATTTCTTGAAAAACCTTGTAAAAGTAAAAGTTTTTCTCTTTCCAATATGTTTGGGTCAATTTAGGCTGTTTCTAAATAGATAGTTTTCGAGGAATCGCCTTTAGCTCAAGAAATGGGCCACCAAAAAATCAATAAGTTTATTTGGAATTTCAGGACAACTGCACTTTAGCGGACCAGCTTTATGTCATATCTCTCGGGAAGATATTTAACTAAATACCGTACAAATTAACCCTAACTTACCCCACCAACTACCAACTTAACTCAAACTTACCCTAACTTATCCTGAATAGCCCTAACTTACACTAAAAACCCCTTTTCCAAAACCTAACCCTGACTCTAATCCTTACCCCATGACATATAACATCCCGATATTGAAAGCTGTTCCGCTAAAATGCAAACCAGCTGAATCCGGTATTGAAAGCAATCCGGTTTGGTGTAATCGAGGCTCTGTGTTCAAATGCATTGGATCATTCTTCGTTCCAACTTAAACGTATCTCAGAAAAGGCTCAAAACAATGAAATGGCCAACATTTTTCTAGAAAAGAGCACCCGTTAAGAATAATCTTGATCTTAATTGGCTTTCTACCTGTTATAATCAGCACTTACCAATGAAGAAAATTTTTTTGGAGGATTAGAAGCCGGTACTGTTTCATGTACTTGGCTTGATTACCGCCAACTAACGGTATGAACAGTTTATAGACGATTGAGCTAAAGATGGCGGCGAGGAATTTTTACCAAGATGCATTGCGTTCTAATTAAGATTCTTTAACGATTCTATAGGAATTCGATTAAAAAACGCAATGCATCTTGGTAAAAGATTCCTCACCGCCATCTTTAGCGCAACCGTCTATTGTTCTTTTACAGGCTGCTCAGCTCACTGAATTCATCNAGAAAGCTACCCTCTTCTAATTACCGAAATATGCTTTGGTACCCACTTTTATGATGAATTTTGGCAGAAAATTGCCCATTTTAACCATTTTTTGCGAATTTCAGCGAAATCCCGCCCTTGTTTAGAGAATTTGGGCCCAAAAAACCACCCATATGGGCAGCACATACCCGTACCTTGAACATGTTATGTACCCCCCACCCGGGCCAACGGTATCTTTAATATAGCAACTGCCTTGCCGAACTACCGCTCTCGATTTTCTATTTCGTTTATTTTTATTCACCAAATCTTGGTTCTACTACTTTCTTTCTATTTCAATTGTACAACTGATTGAAAATGATAAAGAAATGAAAAATTCCAAATACCCAAATGCGTTAGGATATCTTCCAAGGCGCCGACAAAATTTAAAATCGAGGGGAAAGATAATTTCGACCTTTCCGTCTAATTTTCATGAACTTCGAACGTGTCTTCGATATGGTATGAACCAAACTTGAGGACGCATTGCTAACCGTGATTCTTTATCCGCCAAATAAATAGCAAAGAAAGTAAAGCCAAAGCCAGAAATGACTTTTGTATGATAGGAAAATCGAGTTTGGGGGTTTCCCGAGTTTGGGGGCTTCCTGAGAGTTGGGGCTGCAGAGGATCATGGTTAACTATGGGTCTTTAACTTGTTTTCTTTTGATTTTGTCTCGCATGCTAACGCAAACTGAATATGTTCAAATGGCCTCAGTCTTATTTCCTGGTCTACAAGATCCGGTCTTGACTTGAATTCAGTTAATTTTTTTTATACACAATCTAAAAATATACAATTTAACAAAGACTTCGTTACAAAAGACGATACCATTGGGAGCATGATAGGCATGGCTACCCTAAATGATCTTAGCAAATAACAATACAGATACTAAAGTTTATACCAAAGTTTCTGTTGGTCTCTCCTAAGGGAGAAACCGGCTTAATCAGAAGATATGGTGACACTACTGCTTCAATCAAAATTGAAAATTGACAGAGAATCAGTTAATTCATATTCACAACACAAAATCCCTTCAGCATAAATATTACAAGTTGAAATTACATTCTATAATACAATACAGTATGATTCAACGGTGACAATTTGACTTTACGTCGGTTACAGTTTACCTGATAAATATTTGTGATCAGCCGATATTTAATTCATTCGTAGAAAAACACCGAGACTGCAGGATCTTCAGCAATGAATCTCACAGTAGATTTTGATGAAACTGCTGTCCTCGTAGACAATCTGCCATACCTCATGAAATCAATAGAGGTGAGTTTGCATTATCAATTCGTTCTTGCATAAACCTGAATAATTCATTTAGTTATTACCTTGATACCAGCCAACTAGACTTGCTACATGTATCTGCGTGATTCTCATTGACTTTATTACTTTTTTAAAATCTAATTGCTCGAACTATATTTCAGTACCGGGTGAGTCAATACACCTTTTCAATTAACGGCCTCGTTTTGGACATTTTTGAAAATTTCCTTATTACGAAACTTTTGACCACGAATTTGGACTCAGCAGCCAAAGTTTAGTCTTGATGCAAATTTTCATAATCTTACTGTTCGCGATTTTGATCTTATGACGGTGATAGGTTTGAAAAGCAATAAGGGATTTGACCGTGAAAATTGCTCGGGGTGTAACTTTACACCCTCAGTCATTATTTACGGTCAAATCCCTTATAAATTTTCAACTTTATTATCGTCATAAAATCAAAATTGTGAACACTGGAATTATGAAAATTAGCAACCAGACTAAAATTTAGGTGCTGAATCTAAATCTGATATCCGAAACTTCATATGAAGCAATTTGGAGAAATTTTCAAAATTTCCTAAACGAGGCCGCTTAGTTGAAAAGGTGTTTAAAGGCCACAGCTCCCTGGATATAAAGACGATGATATCGCGGCTATATAGTTTATTGGTAGACATGTTCAAATCTACTTTAAAACTTAGGGACCAGTCATTTATAACTCTGGGTACCGGGGCGGGCTGGAATTTATAAACTGGTGAAAAGTTTTCACACCCCTTCCAATTTTCTCTAAAAAATTTGATACCCCATTGAAAAATTAGAAAAAAATTTCAAACCCCAGTAGCCATCTACAGTATAAAGTTGTCATGTAAGTTTACTGTAATTCACTTTGCTTAGGTGCTTTTCAGTGAGCTTTCTGTTGATTCATTTTGCCTTTACTTTGCGTTGCTGCTGTAGTTTCTTTTACCTGAAAAATTTCATACCCCCTGGAAAATTCCCAAAAATATTTCATACCCCCTCATTTTCCTTTGAANGCTGGAATTTATAAACTGGTGAAAAGTTTTCACACCCCTTCCAATTTTCTCTAAAAAATTTGATACCCCATTGAAAAATTAGAAAAAAATTTCAAACCACAGTAGCCATCTACAGTATAAAGTTGTCATGTAAGTTTACTGTAATTCACTTTGCTTAGGTGCTTTTCAGTGAGCTTTCTGTTGATTCACTTTGCCTTTACTTTGCGTTGCTGCTGTAGTTTCTTTTACCTGAAAAATTTCATACCCCCTGGAAAATTCCCAAAAATATTTCATACCCCCTCATTTTCCTTTGAAACGTTTTCATACCCCCACCAATTCTAACCCGCCCCGGTACCCAGAGTTATAAATGACTGGCCCCTTACCTGACTGAAATCGGCCTTCCAAACGGGGATTCTTTTTTTACTTTTTTTACTCACCCGGTATTATCTTGATGATTCTTCTTGTGATTAGACCATCGCTAACTTGCTTTTTCTCAAGAATAGTAAGTTGAGAACTGTTTTAGTCTGAGCCGAAACGTTCTGGATGTGTCAATTGCTTTTGGCCAATAATGCATAAGTCTTTTGATAAGATGATTCTAATCGAATGAAGAATACAATATGAACTGAGATTAATAAAACATGTTTATTGTTTAATCAAAACATGTTTATTGTCGTCATCTTTGTCCTGAATTTCGTCCCTCTGCCTAATTAAATATTAATCTAAGATAGCAATTATGATGGCCCAAGTTATTCTGGTAGAAAATACAAATGCCAGACGCCTTGAAATTTTACTTTTCGTCACCCCCCCCCCCAAATGCGAAAACTAACTACCAGCAACAAGTTGAATATTTTATTAATGTAAGGATTTAAAAACTTGAAATGCTATGCATTAATCTTTCGTTGTCCATGTGAGATATCTCCGACAAATTTTTGAGTTGTGGGAATCAACTTTCATCAGCCTCGCTTTAGCCATTTTGTCTCAATATAGCCAAGTCGCTAAAGTACACCCATATGAGATTTTGTTTGAGCATGCAATGAGGCTGTGACTCGCTTGGTCGCAGCATATAGTTAGATGATGTAAGTCTAGCAGCCGACTGAAATCATCCCAATTCATCAAAGGGGCTCCGTCTCCAAATTTCAGTCGAAACGATGATTTTGAAGTTTTTTGATTGGCAATAATATCCTACAGATGTTTACCTGTTTTGTCGACAATGAAAGCATCATTTTGAAGATAAATCTTTGTCTTTGCAGAGGAAAAACCCAATGTTCACATCTTTTACGATTGCTTGGATATAAGTGGATTTTGAACATGCACCTTGGTGGCTACGTCCCACCTTGATAACATTGAGTTAAACGTCTGGAATTTGTATATTTGTATATATGGAATTTGAATGGCCTTTATATAGCGCCACAAAAGTTTCAAAAGAAAATAAAGTTAAACAAGGGACAAAGTATATACCGGGTGTCCCAAAATGATGTATTATTGTTTGATTGCTTACATGTCGATAACCAATGAACCGATTTTCAAAAACTTTGTTTTATATGATTGCCTTAAGGCTAAATTGTATTTTAAGATGTTGGTTGTCGTTTTCCCCGGCGTTTTCATGTTGAAAAGAAGCTCAATAAACCTGCTCAAATTCGAGCCTTGCATGGTATGAGAAAGAAACGGCTGATTTTTCCAGTCAACATTTTGATGTGATACAAAAGGGTGAACTCCTATTCGTATTCTCTGAACTCAGTATTAACTGAATTCGTATTCTCTGAACGACATATATTCTCTAAACGACATATAAGTTCAGCCTTTTGCATCACATCTAAAATATTGACTGAGAAAGTAGGCCGTTTCTTTTTCATGCCATATAAGGCTCGAATTTGAGCAGGTTTATCGATCTTCTTTTCAACATGAAGACATCGGCCTAAACCACACCAACATCATCGAATACAATTTAGCCTTTCGGCAATTTGATAAAATAAAGATATTGAAAATCAGTTAATCGGTTATGGACATATAAGCAATCAAACGATAATACATAATTTTGGGACACCCGGTAGATAAACTAAAGTTAGTCTGTTGCTCATTAGATTTTAAATGAGGTTTGCGATAACGACTATGAAGCAGTGTACTTTTCACTACTTGCTACAAGATTCACCTGTGTGCACTTTAATTCACATTTTACATTTTCTTCTAACAGCTTGACAGTATTGACGTGAAACTATCGACAGATGCGGAGGAGAAGATCGCTGAAGAATGTGCCCCAGGAAAACCATTTTCAGTCTTCAAAGCAAAGTAGGACAATACATTTTAGAACTATGAAAATTTTAATGCAATAGAGAATCAATAATTCGCTTACAAAAAGATACGAATACTGAGTAATTGATTTCTCAACAGTCTCTTAGCGCTAGGCCCAAAATTTTATTTTCCTAACATGAGAGTCTTCACAAAAGATCCCATCAGACAGAGACCTGATGTTGATAAACTTATTCTCGATTTGGCCTGCTTCAAACGGCCTCCGTCGCTTTAGCGCACAGCGAATAAAATTCAGGTAAGCACTTCCTTAGAATAGAATAGGCATAGGGCTCCCTTCTACCTTTTCTCAAAATGATCGATTTGATAAACTTCCGGTAGTCTTCATCTTAAATCTCTGGTTGATCGAAAACAGCGAGGAACAGGGTTTCGTCACATGCAATTCCAGACCTGAAGACCATTTTTTCAAAACATATGTACAAGTGATCGAGACTGATTACCTGAGTAATGAAACATTTTCATAAATCAGTGGTAACTTTTGGTAATGAAGGATTTTCATAAAAATCAATGGTAAGTTGGGAGCGGTAAGACCGATTTTAGTCAACTGCAAATTTTATTACCAAAATCGACATGTTAGCTACACGACAAGAATCGCTATTAAGGAATCTGAAGAGTTGAAAACAGGTCTAGAATTCTTGATCAAATTGTTAACAACTCACTAAACAGGTTATAACAGTGCACGCAAAAATTTTGTTTTTAAGCTGGTTAAAGATGTTTACGGGGTGTTTACTGATCACTCGAAAAGCTATCAGAAACCTGGTGATGTTTCAATGACCTAAAACGTTAGTTTGAAGATTCTAAACTGTTTACTGTTTTTCATTACGACGAGAAATTAATTCATACTTAACTGCGGAACATACATCAAGAAATAAGGTCTTTAATTTGAGTGTTGATAGAAACTGGTTAACTATTGAAATCAGGTATGATTTTTGCGATGATTTCCGGTTATGAATACATTCATTATTGTACTTACGACAAGTATAGACGTCATCCAACCTTTAAAAAATTCAATTTTCATTTTTAGATTGAATGACTCGAAAGGAACGTTAGTTAATGAATAGACCAGAGTGCGCATTTGCATATCAATATATCAAATGAAGAACAATAATTGCGACTGTAGTCACTTTCATTATTATTCTTTTATTCCGAAGACCAATCCAAGTTAATGATTAAGACAAATCCATGTTGAGACAAATCCGAGTAATTAATGATTAAAAAGACTAGGCCATGTTATATAATTATTATTGACGTTTCCAGGCAATGCTGGCCATGGGGTGGTCATTGTCTTTCGCTCCCCTTGGTATCGTCCCTGTGGTGTTGTATAGTAATTAGGAACGTATAGTAGTATGTAATATTTATTGTAATATTTATATGAATAAAAAATCAATGCTGTGCTTCATCATCAGAATACCAAGTTTCCAAAAGCACAAGGCTACATTATTCTTAGTCTTTACCATTAACTTGGATTTGTCTTCCGAATGAAATTATAATAATGAAAATGGTTATCGTCACAGTTCCGTTAAACTTTCTTTTCCTGCCAGTACACTGATTTCAACAATATATCAGACAATCAAAAAGTCATCATTTGGGATCTTGTATGATATCCGATCCTAACGTGATAACAAGGCTTTACCAAGATTTTATGCATCAGAGCTAAGGGTTTTGCATCACAAAAATTGAATTTCATTACCATCCCTTCATACTACCATGTGAGTAAACACATCCGACCTTTGAAAATGCTGTTCTCTGAATATCAAAGCAATAGTGTTAGCAAATATCTTGTTTGATAGCCAACTTTTTAAATTGGATTTTTAGATTTAGCTGACTTTGGTCTGCCCCTAAATTATTGGGAAATTCCGCAAAAATGTCTATTTAAAAAGCAACAAAAAATGGCAAAAATTGTTATCAAAATTCATCGTCTGTTATACTGTACAACAATGACAATTACATGTATTAGCAATTGTTATACTCTTGGGAGGATGAAGTAGCCCTGAATACCTATGTTATTCATTCGGGAGATACATTTTTCATTCTCCCAAGAGAACGACTCATGCTAAGTGTGTGCAAGTCATCGCTGTAAGGACAGAAATTGTAAGGAAATTTGATCTTGATGTTAGGCCGTGTTTAATGGTTTTCCGAGGGTCCTTCTTGAGAATATTTTCGGAACAGATTGGCCAGCTTCAGCCAGGTAAATCTCTAATGTTAACTGAATTTGTCGAGCGTTCACCTACATAGCAACAAATCCTCTTGCTTTAAAATGTAACAGATAGTAGACTTTCGAACTGCGTGCTTTCCGTTCTCACTCATCCGGTAGAAATCTAATAATCCAGAAGCAAGTTTTTTAAACAGTTACAATACCATATAGATGCGCCATGCCCTTATAACCGAAAATAAGGGGTGTCCCTGAGGTGTGAGCCGTCTTCCCGAGTAATTGATCTGGAGAAGAGGATTGTGAAAGCGGCTTCCTGTGCTCATAATAGCGGTGAACAGGGTCAACTTCAAGGAAAGTTACAAAACTATGAGATATTCAATTTTTCATACTGGTTGTCATCAATTCCAGCTGGTCAGTTTCAAATCAACAGTTGATCTGTCTGCTAACATGAACATGACACTTTTAAAAGAATTCTCTGACATTTGAGTCGATTTAGAAAGAAAGAAAGCTTTCGTTTCGTCATTTTCAATTAAAATGCATTATATCTTTGTCCAAATTGTAGTCATTTCCATGAAGATAACATTGCTAAAAGCCTCAAAGGAGCCAATGCACTTTGTTCTTGGCTGAAATCATTGTTGGGGATACGAACAGGCTAAGTTGTGAGCCTCAAGAAATCCCCCAAAAAAGGGCTCCAGATTGCACGCGCAGTAACCATTTACTTCAATAACGTAATATGCAAATTAGCTTAGACCGTTAAGAACAATGGCAACGAAACAATGGCAACGATGCGCATGACAACGTGAGCGCCAACGTTGATTCGCTCACAACAAAGCTGAAATACAAAGAGTCAAAACAATATGGTCAGCACTTCGTCTCCCCAACAAATCCGTAAACGCATCAAAATCTTTGGAGCACAGGCCAAATAAGCAAATATTATTTGCCCATCTTTCATGATTGCTTGCCAACCAAAAAATTTGTTTTTGGCCACGTCCCAAAACATTGCTTGACAAACAATTTGTGCTTGTGAAAAGCAGAAAATGTGTTTGAACTTTTTTGTTTTTGAGCTTGCCTAGCGATGTTTTACGACATGACCAGGCGAGTAAACATTGCTTGTGGTACATCGGAAATGTTTCGGGGCTTAAATCATTCACTGGGGATATTTCTTATGCTAAGTCGTGCAAATTCTATGACTGGAGGTACTATTTCTTCATTTACCTTTTGAGTGTAGTGGATTAGTACAGAGACATTAGAATGTTTGTGAGGCTGTAGTTTGCTAGCAACCCTTGAGATTCCGAGCAAAGGGCTGGAATGTTTGCAAAAATTTCGAATGAAAGGTATAAAATGTTATTGCCCATTCTTTCAATTGAATTGATCTAAGGGATTATTAAGAACCTTATCTATGTAAATGATCCGCCATTCGCCTTGAAAAACTGCAAAGTAACGATGTATGCCGATGATACTAGCATATCCTATTTTTCTAAGGGCATTGAGGATCATACTGAACCGCTGCGAATTGAAATGTTTGAAAGAATGGCTTAAGGACAATGAATTGTCTTTGGACGTAATCAAGACTCAGGCAATGGTCATCGGATCTAGACCAAATCTTAAGGTGAAAAAACTGTAAATTCCCCTGTGATCGATGATTCCCCTGTAGAACTCGTTGACAAGTACCTCGTGTGGGATGAACAAATTAAATCTGTATTGCACATTATTACCTGACTGGCTTCAAAAACGAGGCAATACAAGAATCCCGCCAATCCCATTGATTAATCGCACATTTCCCGCGGTTTTCCCGTAGCCTTTTATAATACAAAGCTTCATAGAACAGGCTTCTACGTAGAGTTTGAGACTTTGTTTGAGTCAATCTGACAAGTGGCTTTTGATTTATGGAACAGGAACGGCAAAAAGAGTGATCGCTCAAAAACAACCCCTTATTTTGCCCTTCCTCTGCTGTAAATCAGTAACCACTTGTCAGATTTCCCAAACAAGATCTCAAAGTTGAAGTCTGACCTCTGCAATTATGTCAAAACTGATACAATCAAAGCCATAGCCCCTCCATATCAACCACACCATGGCCACACAAACGGGGCATAATTTTTGGGACACCCTGTGCAGGCTTTGAATTACCACGTGATTCCTTGTGTTCGTTCAACAATGCAATGAGTGATGCTGAGACTTGTGTAATGAGCCCACTACAGGCTCAAAAATGTCCTAAATTTTCTGACTGATCCTGTAGATTGATATTTGCGAACATTTGCTCGATATTGGCACATCCTAATCTTTAAAGTTAGTTGACGCAGACAAATAGCTAACCCAAGAGCTGCATATGCATATCTAAAATTAGCCTATTTTATTTGATGATATCGACACGTGCGTCCATGTCTTTTCACTAGGGGAGCGATTACGTGCGTAGGCATTTCTTTGTCCTATTTATAGATTGCTTCTATTTAGCTCCGTCAACTAACTTTAATAAGGTTGGTGTAAAATTCTATGACCGGTTTTTGTAATTGAATGATTCGAAAGGCTACGTTGCTGTAAATCTTCTATTGCAGCGTCCTAAAACTATCTTCCGATGCTAGTTANAGTTAGTTGACGCAGACAAATAGCTAACCCAAGAGCTGCATATGCATATCTAAAATTAGCCTATTTTATTTGATGATATCGACACGTGCGTCCATGTCTTTTCACTAGGGGAGCGATTACGTGCGTAGGCATTTCTTTGTCCTATTTATAGATTGCTTCTATTTAGCTCCGTCAACTAACTTTAATAAGGTTGGTGTAAAATTCTATGACCGGTTTTTGTAATTGAATGATTCGAAAGGCTACGTTGCTGTAAATCTTCTATTGCAGCGTCCTAAAACTATCTTCCGATGCTAGTTAGAAATATAGGGAAAAAGAAACAAGCCATTCCATTCAGTGACTTATGTCATAGAATGTTACATCGACCTTTTTTAAATAATTGCAACCTATTGTGTTGCCACATGCCATACAGCATTTCACATTTTCGTGACTTGATTTTGCAGACCTGCCTAACTTTGTTACACAAATTACCTGCTTAGTGCAGTGATACTCCGTATACAAACAGGTGAAGTCTCAGTCGTCCAAAGATAGAATTTGGTTGGATAGCTGTCAGAAAGGTTTGTGAGATGGTTCTTTTTATTTTCTATCTTTTGCTTTCTTGTTGTTTGTAGAATCACTAAAGCCTGTCTCGAATCAGATGACACGTGAGATTTGCGATAACGAATAGTTATTCATTGGAAACCATTCAACTCTTATTCTTCACAGGCCTTTTCACCTGACATTTGAGACAGACTATATGTAAAGCTATATGAAAGGCAAATTTTTCAAGCTAACCACTTCAGAGGCCGTTTGCAGAATAGTTGATCAATCAGCAGACACGAAATAGTTCTTATCTTATTAAGTGCTAGGTATCAACTGGGTAGGTAGTGTTATTGGACAGTTGGGTCTCACCGTGTTATTGTATGGAGGCGGGCTAGCCCTCTTTGCTGAGGTCTCACCTTCTGGTCTATCATTTGTAGAATTCTCTTTCGTATATATGAGAGGAGGACTAGCCCTCCTAGGCGAGATCTCGCTATTGAGCACCCGAGATCTCGCCTAGGAAGGCTGGAAGTTTCCCATGTAAACGTAACCAAGATAGAATCACTGCCGAACAAAAGGATTTGACTAGTTGGCATAGTTATGCTTAGCAATCCTAGAAGGTCTAGCTCTCCTTGTATACTCAAAATGTATTGCAGCTCTTTTAGGAGGGCTAGCCCTCCTAGAAGGGCTGGCCCTCCTCTTATAAACCTTAAAAGAAATATGCAATGGTGATTTATCTAGATTTATCGGCCGGTATACCGGGGTGAGTCAAAACAAAGTTCAAACGTTTGGTGGGCTGTGGAATTGAAATATGTGGCCGATATTCAAAACTAAAATGTTGAACAATTAGTCAAAGCCTAACTTAGATGTGGAATTTTGTTTGGTAAAAATCCCTTATCTTTTTAGATCCAGAAATTAGAAAACTGCTGATAAAGGGTTTGTCGTGGAATATTCGTTAAACTCTAGCGTTTTTCTAATTTCTGTCTATAAAAGATAAGTAAAATTAGGCTTTGACTGATAGTTCAACATTTCAGTTTTGAATATCGGCCACGTATTTTCTATTCCACAGCCCACCACACGTTTCAACACTGCTTTGATTCACCCCAGTACATGAAAAAGAAGTGAGCAAAGCAAGGTAAGGATCAAGTCAAGACCGACAAGTTCTCCTGCGCTTATAGTCTCTCGTCCAAAGGATGTAATCTTTGCTTTTTCGCTTGTAGGTCTAGCTGATTGACCAAGTGGAATTCCTCTAGCTATGAGGGCTTTCTACATCAACGTATTTCTGGTAGTTTTGTTGGTATGCATGCCTGCTTTGGGAAGAAGACATGGCAGAAAACATGGACTATATCACCATCATAGCAGACATCAGCAAGCTGTTGTAGAAGAGACCGCAACTAAAAAGGGTAAGTTTTAGTTTTGTACTGGATGAGCCATAAAAAGTTCCCACTTCTAGAAATTCATAGCACCAAGAGTACTTGATGAATTGTAATAGATCGAATTCTGCTTGATAGCTGAGAGATTAAAGTATNGTAGATTGATATTTGCGAACATTTGCTCGATATTGGCACATCCTAATCTTTAGAGTTAGTGAACGGAGATAAATAGCTAACACAAGAGCTGCATATGCATATCTAAAATTAGCCTATTGTATTTGATTATATCGACACGTGCGTGCATATCTTTTCACTACGGGAGCGATTACGTGCGTAGGCGTTTCTTTGTCCTATTTATAGATTGCTTCTACCTAGCTTCGTCAACTAACTTTAATAAGGTTGGTGTAAAATTCTATGACCGGTTTTTGTAATTGAATGATTCGAAAGGCTACGTTGCTGTAAATCTTCTATTGCTGCGTCCTAAAACTATCTTCTGATGCTAGTTAGAAATATAGGGAAAAAGAAACAAGCCATTCCATTCAGTGACTTATGTCATAGAATGTTACATCGACCTTTTTTAAATAATTGCAACCTATTGTGTTGCCACATGCCATACAGCATTTCACATTTTCGTGACTTGATTTTGCAGACCTGCCTAACTTTGTTACACAAATTACCTGCTTAGTGCAGTGATACTCCGTATACAAACAGGTGAAATCTCAGTCGTCCAAAGATAGAATTTGGTTGGATGGCTATCGGAAAGGTTTGTGAGATGGTTCTTTTTATTTTCTATCTTTTGCTTTCTTGTTGCTTGTAGAATCACTAAAGCCTGTCTCGAATCAGATGACACGTGAGATTTGCGATAACGAATAGTTACTCATGGGAAACCATTCAACTCTTATTCTTCGCAGGCCTTTTCACCTTACATTTGAGACAGACTATATGTAAAGCTATATGAAAGGCAAATTTTTCAAGCTAACCACTTCAGAGGCCGTTTGCAGAATACTTGATCAATCAGCAGACACGAAATAGTTCTTATCTTATTAAGTGCTAGGTATCAACTGGGTAGGTAGTGTTATTGGGCAGTTGGGTATCACCGTGCTATTTATATGGAGGTGGGCTAGCCCTCTTTGCTGAGGTCTCACCGTCTGGTCTATCATTTGCAGAATTCTCTTTCGTATATATGAGAGGAGGACTAGCCATCCTAGGCGAGATCTCGCTATTGAGTACCCGAGATCTCGCCTAGGAAGGCTGGAAGTTTCCCATGTAAACGTAACCAGGATAGAATCACTGCCGGACAAAAGGATTTGACTAGTTGGCATAGTCATGCTTAGCCGTAATAGAAGGTAGCTCTTCTTGTAAACTCAAAATATATTGCAGCCCGTTTAGGGGGGCTAGCCCTCCTAGAAGGGCTGGCCCTCCTCTTATAAACCTTAAAAGAAATATGCAATAGTGATTTATCTAGATTTATCCACCGGTATACCGGGATGAGTCAAAACAAAGTTCAAACGTTTGGTGGGCTGTGAAATTGAAATATGTGGCCGATATTCAAAACTAAAATGTTGAACAATTAGTCAAAGCCTAACTTAGATGTGAAATTTTGTTTGGTAAAAATCACTTTTAGATCCAGAAATTAGAAAACTGCTGATAAAAGTGTTTCTCGTGGAATATTCGTTAAACTCCAGCGTTTTTCTAATTTCTGTCTGTAAAAGATAAGTAAAATTAGGCTTTGACTGATAGTTCAACATTTCAGTTTTGAACATCGGCCACGTATTTGCTATTCCACAGCCCACCACACGTTTCAACACTGTTTTGATTCACCCCAGTACATGAAAAAGAAGTGAGCAAAGCAAGGTAAGGATCAAGTCAAGACCGACAAGTTCTCCTGCGCTTATAGTCTCTCGTCCAAAGGATGTAATCTTTGCTTCTTCGCTTGTAGGTCTAGCTGATTGACCAACTGGAATTCCTCTAGCTATGAGGGCTTTCTACATCAACGTATTTCTGGTAGTTTTGTTGTTATGCATGCCTGCTTTTGGAAGAAGACATGGCAGAAAACATGGACTATATCACCATCATAGCAGACATGAGCAAGCTGTCGTTGAAGAGACCGCAACTAAAAAGGGTAAGTTTTAGTTTTGTACTGGATGAGCCATAAAAAGTTCCCACTTCTAGAAATTCATAGCACCAAGAGTACTTGATGGATTGTAATAGATCGAATTTTGCTTGATAGCTGAGAGATTAAAGTATTCTTATGTTTGTTCTCATATTTTTATGAGCACAGAGAATATGTATAGGTAAGTTTGATCGTTATGGAAATGTTATGGTTGTGAATGCATAAGAAAGGCCTAAAACACTTGAACGAATCATGAAGAGACCCCTCGCATAGGAAAATAAAGAAAGTACAATTTTTCAAGGGTGAGAGATGCCGTTTGCATATTTTTCCAGCACCAAGCATGTTGAATACAATCGGAGGATTAAGAAATTGGTAAAATTGCCTCAAATAAAAACTCAC
>REGL01000299.1:229647-241710 GCA_004194395.1 Aurelia aurita complex sp. Pacific
TACAGGGTGTCTCAGAAAAATTGTTCGACGTTTGATTAAATGTTGAAAAATAACGATAAAAGGTACAGGCTCCTGATTAGATATCCCTGTTCCTCAGATTTTAAATTAATTTTTGACGCCAAAATCTTGCGAATCCGCTTAGAATTCATGGAGTTACAAGCTTTTGAAGTTCAAATATGTGCGAAAGCTGAAGCCAGACGCCCCTAACTCACTTGTCTTCCAAAAAGACATTCTAAAATCGAGGTAAAAGAAGGCTGTCCAATGTTTTACCTCTCGTCGTCGATATCAGAGCAAACCACAAAAGACTTCCAAAGTTATCTAATTCTTGTAACCGTTGCCAAAACTTACTTAAAACTGCAAGTATTTAAAAACACGGAATGAAAACTTAATCAATGAGAGATGGGGCAATTCTAAATTGTGCTAAAAAGGATTCCTCTAAGCATCTATAACCTTGATTCAATGTTATAGAAAGCTAGTTGATCGAAAGTGATTTTCAAATCCATTTCATTTCCTTTGAATAACCGAGAATCTACTTTCGCTAAATATGCAATTTAGGGGCGTCTGGTTTCAGCTTTTGCACAAACTTGAACTTCGAACGCTCGTAATTCCATGAATATTTAGCCGATTTGCTAGTTTCTGGTGTCTAAAATTAATTTAACATCTCAGCATTATGGTTATGTTAACAGGGAGCCTATTCATTATTTCGTTATTCTTTTATATTTAATCAAACGTCGAACAATTTTTTTGGGACACCCTTGTATATTACCAATGTTTCATCCTGCCATGCAAGACTTCTTCAGGGCTGTCTATATACAGTATTCTCTAAATTCAGACACATTTACTGTTGTCTTTTTCGTCGTTTTGCGGTGTTTCTGCCTTCAGATTTATACCATACATGCCCTTTGTTTTTGCTCCATACCTGTGCTCGCAATAAAAAATATTTTCTTCATCATTTCTGTCTCAATGAAGCGCAAATTTATCTTGTTCTTGCAAATATCAAGCAAAGTTCCTTTGTGAATAAAGACGCTCGAAAGCTCGTTTAATTCTCAAGGCACTGTCCTAAATTCATGATTTTTCGGATCCAGAGAAGGCGTGGTGCGTCCATCATTTTGCTACCTGTTGAAAATTCCTATACCTAGCATCCGGAGGTAGCTCCTAGGAGACTGAGAAGCCATGCTTATCGAAGTATTCTCCTGGTTCTTCCACTCTACCAGGTGAGCCAAAAAAGAACCCCGTTTGGAAGGCCACTGCTCCCTGAGTATCACAGCAATAGTATTGAAAACTGTCTTGTTTTATTGCCACTACGTTCAGTTAGGTTCAGTAATTTACCCAGCTTTAATCAGCCATTCCTTCCCGTAGATATGGGAGATTTTCTGCAGAAAGCCCCTTCCAACAACCTGCACAAACGAGTGAAAATAATGAGGAAATTTTCCTTGGTTGTCCTTCCTAAAAATGATGACACTCACATGTATTCATATGTTTTGTCTTCTTGGGAGAATAGAATCCCCCTGAAGAGGTTATTGATACCAGGGTGAAGACTTGTTCATCCTCCTTAGAGGATAGCACGTGCTAAAGCGTACAGAAGTCATTAGTGTAAGGCCCGTATAAGGCAGAAATGTTAGGGAAATTTGTTCGTGAATTTTTGGCACGTTTGAAGGTTTCTTCAAGAGGCTTTCTCAAGAAAATCCCTCATAAGTTCATAACGGAATGACCGATTTCAGTCAGGTAAATTTTATAGTGGATTTGAACATGGCTACCATTAAGTTATATATTTGCTGATATCATCGTCTTAGTATACAGCGAGCCGTAACCTTTCAAACGGGGATTCTTTTTATGGACTCACCATACCTCGTGATTCCTTTAGCATAAAAGAGCGTTAGCAACTGTTCTTTCTCTACGTTGCAGCTTTCACAGGGCTTGCTCTTGAACCCCTAACCCGCAGATTGGTAGCTAAGCATGCTGCCATTGAGTCATTCTCGCATCTGTAGCATCAAATGTTTTAGCCACAGCAACTCCTGTTTTTCTTTTATCTTAAGGACTTTTATTACTATAGATATTTTAATTTCGTAGGAACTGTATCTGCCCTACCTGGCCTAAACGTTCTCCTATCTAGCAAAGAAAATGGAGTTGAATTCAAGATTGGTGAATGCAAAGTCAAAGTTTCGATGGAAGGTGATTGCAAATACACCCTTACTCCGTCACCAGATACGTGCGGTGGGAAGATTCCATTTGCAAGCATCCTCAACCATTTCTTACCAAAGAATGACCTTGGAGAGAAATCGAAGACATTTGTTCTCCCTGATAAATTCGATTTGAAATTCTTGGAGATTGACAAATGCAAGACCACAATCAACTTCAAGGCACAAGCACGAGAGAAACTAGATCTCATTCCTGGAAAACTATCAATTGAGGGTGCTTCATTGGCATTGATAATCAACTACAAAACAGGGGCTGTCGATTGGGAACTTCTCGAGCTCGACATCGCTGGATCTGTGACATTTGCAAACAAGAAACTTCCAATCACAGTCAAGAAAAAGACAAAACAAAGTGCCGTGACGTTCTCTTTCAAAACAGATCAAGTCACAATTCCAAGTATCGTTGGGAAGTTCTCTTCCAAGAATGAAGTTGCACCACCAGAAACCGACAAGGAAGTAGTTGGTAAGGTGACAAGTGTCGTCATCAAAAACCCAACTTTATCAGGTATTTATGACCCAAAAGGCTTTTATGAACTGGTTGTATCAGGGGAACCCCAAGGCAAGATTTTCCAAAGCTCATCGTTCTATATTATAATCCAAAAAGCTGAAGACTCAGATGTTAAAGCAGCCGTTGCAGCAAAGCTGAATCTATTCTCACCCGCAACGCTGTTATCTGAGCTAACTGGAAAAGACCTCACCAAGATTCCCTTGCTGAAAGAGCTCGTTCTGAATTTTGCATTTGCACTTTCCAACGATGACTTTGCTGCTATCAAAGATGAAAAACTAGCAAAAGAAATCGGAGGTTTTATTAAAGGTGAGAAAACAATACAAAAAGGAGCAAAATTATACTTTGAGGTACCAATCAAAGAAACTTTCAAGAAACTTGCACCAGATCTCAAAGTTGACGATTTTCCAGCATCCTTGTTCATGAAAGTAACAATTGGCAAAGAAGGCATCAAATTCAAGTTCCCTGACGAATGGAAAGCAGATTTGTTAAAGATCCTCAAAGGCTTAGCACCAAAATTGAAGGAATATTTGCCAAAATGGTTGCAATCAGATGGACCTCCATTGATCACAATCAACGATTTTGCATTCGATTACAAAACACTGGCTTTCACGATAGATGTCATGGCTAAGGGACCATTCAATCTGGGTAAAATCTTGTCTCTGTATAATGTGTCCCTGAAAGTGAGCCATAAAGGTGAAGACAGTCCCTATGAATTCTCCTTTTCATCGTCACAAACCCTCTTTGGAGAGACACTGCTAACTACTAAGTTGACAAAGTCAGGAGCTGATAAATATGAATTTGTTGGTTCAATCAGTATGATCAGGACTGGGCAGCTTATCAAAGCACTTGGTGTTAAATTCTTAAGTGAAGAGACAGTGAAGAAACTCAGTTTCCTTGATTTTGGAATGAGTGATGTTAAGCTTACAGCAAGATTTGGAAGCCAGTTTTATATAGGGTGAGTACCTTTCCCGTTTGGAGTACTCTGGTATATTGAGGATCAGGCTACTTTTCTGGATCTAATTTTACGGCCAAGCTTTTGGGCCAATCATCTGTACTTGTTTTTGGGTTCCTGAAAATCTGGATTACTTTTTTGGGTCGCAAATATGGAAAAAAGTACAAATTAGGAAAAACAAATTACGAACAAAATAAAATCATGCAACATTAATAAATCAAAATACTTAAACAGCCAAATACTTCATGTGAAATATATCCTTTAAGTCACGTTTCCATAGATTTAAGATGCAGGCTTGATAAAAGTTATGGTTTGTAGGGTCAAAAAAGTTATTTTTGGGGCTATTTTTTACCATGAATTATTGTTTTGGGTTGATACTTTGTACCCCAGTCTGAGCACCCCAGTCTTAAATATACCAGAGTATCCCCTAGGGGTACTTTTAAGGTTTTAATCCTTGATTCCAGCTGAATAGAGCCTATTACAGAAAGCCCCTGCATACAGAAAATAGACATGTAAGAAGCGAACGTCTGACTCGTATCAGATGTCAGTTGAAATTGGCGATAACGTAAAATGACTCCTGCAGATCTGTTTGATATCTTTATTCGCGGAATTTTCCACCTGACACATAATGCGAGACGGAAGTTGACAGCCCAACTTGGTTTGAATTTCTTTTGAATACTGAGAAAATTGGCAATTTTTATGTGAATTGAATAGTTACACTTTTTCTTATCTTTCATGTTTTATATTTACATGAAGATTGGTATATATTTCGTTAGATTTTAAGACTTTTGATGCTTTAGAATTGAGATATCGACAACCATGTTGGTCCTAGAATTTGCTGGATGCTCTACGACCGCAGTAGCGAGGAAAAGTACGAAAATTCGTCATCAAAACATCTAAGGTACTTTACCAGGTGACCGAGGGAAGTGAGAATTTTTTACAAATCATCAAAATATGATGACAGACCGATCATGAAAATTTGTTTGCGTGAATTTGTGTCAAATACCAAATTAGATTCAGCCACATAGCAAAATCTTGAAATGGCCTTGATTTTGTGTCACTGTATGCTTCTAAAAGCTACGTTGTTTTGAAGAATGCTGCCCAATTGTAAGGAATGACAATCAAGTTGAGTTTTATCCCGTATCACCACTTAAATTGGTTGCTTGTGTCCTTAAAAATGCTCTCATATCATCTAGGACTCGAACTCTTATTTAAAGATTTCAAGATATCCCTTTTTGGTTGAACTAAAATATTTTTTGTCAAATGCTACTGCCTGAAACACGGTTTTATGATGCCATTTCATCATCGTTACCTTGAAGCAAAAGCGATCCTCTAGTAATTTCATTTGGTGTTTGAAGCTGTTACACAAAAAGAAAAATTGATAATCAGTAATAAATCAAATTCTAGCAATGTCTCCAAATGTTTCACACTATTAGGTCGCAATATGGGTAGCTAGACGCTGTTGGTGTGCTTCTATGGAGGAGCGCTGCAACGAACATGTACATGCGGGGAAATAATTTCTATAGTTCTACGGAGGAGGTAACGAATTCCTCCATAGTAGTAGATAATGTTTTCCTCCGCAAAAGAACAAAGCTGTGGAAATTAAGAATCAAGCACAACTGCGGTGTGTAACTACCCATGGTTGCACGGTAGACTCAGCCACTATCTACCATTCTTATTTTTATTTTCAGTCTCTCTGGGAAGGTGATATTGTTTGGATGGGATGGCGTTGAATTCGAAGGAATAATTTATCAAGATGCTGGTTTGCCGGTCATGGCTCTTGGTTTGGTTATAAACAAGATTCGCCTTGATGAGATTGTTGACAAACTCTTCAAAAAAAAGCTTGCTGGTATCACGTGGTTAAGTGAACTGAATGTTGGTGAGTTGAATACATAATGATAATCAGCTACGTTACGGCCTGTATAGAAGGAGGGTCTGGTCTACGTAGGATGATCCGCCTGTATGGTTTTTCTCGGTTTCATTTCAAGGAAACTCTGAATTTTCTATTCAGGACTTGGGTATCCGAATCATCTTTCCTCTTAACTCTATCTCACCGGAGAGTTTTGAAGTGGTCAATGCCTGGTAGGGGGGGGGGGTTGATTCCACCACCCTTCCCCCTCTTTCTTCGCTGTTATGTCAGCTATAATCTTTAAACTTGGTAAATGGATACATTTGATGCAAACATTCAAAATCACGTGATTAAATCAAATTATCTCTGTTGTTCTTGTTGCTATGACATTGAGAAGATATTAAGTTATGATTTTCATGATTATTACCAACATGATTGAAACAATAAAATGAGGCACTAAATTGAAAGTTTTTGTGTAAAATTGAGTTGGATATCATCAAATACTTGTGTAAGCATTATGTTGCATCTATTTGAGATTAATATCTGCAACAATTAAAAAAGAATGCACACTTTGTTAACTACACAGTAAAACATTGGTTGCTCTGGTTACGTTGCTATATTTAGAATCTTGAAATGTTCATCATTCGATACAGTATAGATATAAAGTCAAAGTAGCAGAATCTAGGCATCCTGCTTTGTATATTTTAGCATTGGTGAATAAAAGTTTGGTTCCCTTGAAACGTTGTCCTTGAAGCAACGCGTGGCGACGTTTGCCAATACGACACAGTTGGATTGATTGAACCATAAAATTGACGCAAATGTGATTTCAACTTTAGGGTCAACTTGATGCTAGGAGTAATTTCTTNAAGCATTATGTTGCATCGATTTGAGATTAATATCTGCAACAATTAAAAAAGAATGCACACTTTGTTAACTACACAGTAAAACATTGGTTGCTCTGGTTACGTTGCTATATTTAGAATCTTGAAATGTTCATCATTCGATACAGTATAGATATAAAGTCAAAGTAGCAGAATCTAGGCATCCTGCTTTGTATATTTTAGCATTGGTGAATAAAAGTTTGGTTCCCTTGAAACGTTGTCCTTGAAGCAACGCGTGGCGACGTTTGCCAATACGACACAGTTGGATTGATTGAACCATAAAATTGACGCAAATGTGATTTCAACTTTAGGGTCAACTTGATGCTAGGAGTAATTTCTTTAGCATGTATACCAATTAGGTAGAATCATTCAGACGCCGTATATCTTTGCACGAGTGCCCCTCCACACTGAAGGAACGCCCCATTGAATCAATGCCTCCAAAGAATGAAAAGTTAAGTAAGTTTTGTCTCTCAAATGAGCCCCCCCCCCATCAGTATGTGCTTCATGTGCACCAGGGTGTCAATAGTAGTTTCAGGCATACTAAGAAAAAAACTCACAATGTGACACATCTGCTTATAATTTTTCCATCGTACTTGTACTTGTACTTGTACTTGGACTTGTACAAGCCTTGCATATGGATGAAACTGTTGATTGCTTAAAGGTTATTTATTTTTTCAGTGATAACGATGAGCACAACAGATGCTACGCCGAAAACCAAAGACCTCAAGTTTAAGAACCCAACGTTGCAAGCAGTTGGCCTCAAGAAAGGTATGATTAGCAATATCTATATGGGCAAAGACAATAAAAAACTGTTTAATTAGATGAAAAGCGCCCATACTCTCCTAGCGTTTTCAAAAGCAATTGTTCTCTTGAAATCCTTCTTCAGTTTGTTGTCTGCTCAAAGGGCGCACAAACGAAACATAGGGCTCAACTCTTTAAAAAGGTCGGTGTAAAATTCTATTGCCGTTTTCTTTGAAATAAATAGCTTGGAAGGATTTTACGGTTTTTGGCTGTAAATCTGCCGTGGCAATTTATTGATATCTTGATTAGATTCAATATGGCGGCATTTATTAAATTTGAGGCTATGACGTCATCAAATTTCTAAATCCTAAACTACAAAAGCTACAGATTTCTGCTTGCCACCATATTGTAGACCTCCATAAACTATGGTTTTCTTGAATGTTATGCAATGTTTCCTCTATTAGTTTAGGATTTACAATGATTTTAATTTTTTCAAAATTTTCCATGAATTTTTTCAAAAATTATCAAATTGCCGCCATTTTGAAAAAAATTAAGATATCATAAAATTTCCACGGTAGATTTACAGCAAAGTACTATAAGTTCCTTTCAAGCAATCCAATTCAAAGACAAATATGATAGAATTTTACACCGACCTTTTTAAAGATTTGAAAGATTTGAGCCCTATGCTCACAAACGATCCATTACTGAAGCCGAGCAAACGATCCCTACTGACCTACTGGCATGTCATCCTAAAGGCTTTAAGCTTACTTGAGGATGGACTTGCTCCAAGTCTCGCTCTTGATCAATAAATACAGGAGGGGAAAGGAGGAAAGGGAGAGGACACAGGGAAGGAAGAAAGAAAGGGAAGAGAAAGCTCCTTCCCTTTCTTTCTTTCTTTCTTTCTTTCTTCCTTTCCCCGTGTCCTCCCCTTTTTCCTCCTTTCCCCTCCCGTATTTATTGATCAAGAGCGAGACTTTGAGCAAGTCCAACCTGAGGAAAGAAGCGTACATAGCATTTCAGGATGAGTGTAGGCACTTGCTTACAACTAAGGGCCATATTTATTGGTAGTTAGCTTATCTTCAAAGCTGTTCTTCCGAGGTTAGCAGTTTTTAGGAGAAAAATCAGATCCTGGAATGGCAATCGATGCACACGTATCATAAGCAGAAATAGACATGGCGTAATCTGGTTCTGGCTATGAACGTCACTTGATAATTTCTTTAACAACAATCTTATTAAGCAAAGCACTTTGTGTATCACACCATTCCCTTTTGACAGGCGCTGGTTTAGTTTAGGTGAATTGTTGTAAAAAACAATGCACTGGTGCAAGACCTGTGCAAAGATGGTTTTATGCGTTGAATTACATATATATGATATGATCATATGATAAAGAAAAAGTCTATTCCCAGGGCTCGTTAAACCTATCGTCATTACGATATGCACCTGTCGTGTTTCACTCCTCCTTTGCTGATACACAATTTTACTGTGTGATTCTTAGGAGTGATGTTCCGAGCTGTTGCAAACATACCAGCCGATTGCAAAGGAGACAAAATATGTGAAATGAGCAAAGAGGTCACTAAGGATGAAAAGACGGCTCGTGCATTAACAATCGAAGGACAAATCACACCAAGTGGAGTTGAACTTAAAGGCACCTATGCTGGTAACTGGGAATTAGGAAAGAATGTCAGAATACCGAATGTTAAACTTGTGCTGAAGATAGGAGCAGAGACAAAGGTTTACTTCGAAGTAACTGTGAATATTATTGAACCAAAGCTTGAATTGCAAGGTAAGTACAGCCATTGTTTGCAAGCACCGTCCATGTACTGGGCATGAGACTGGATTTCCATACTTTCCTCGCAACAACAATAACAAACGAAAGTTAGGGGGACTTATGTAATAAATCTATGTTGACCGAAGCGTCATCTTGAAGTCAAAGAGCACAGGGAAACAAGGGACTCTAGGTCATTAGTTTCGGTAAGCAGAAGTCTGTTGCTCTGCTGGTCTACGATTTATAGATTTGATGACGTCACAACCTAGAACAAATTGAAATATGACAGGAATGACGTCAATTTGAAAATAATCAAAGTATCAAGAAAGTTCTCGGTAGAATTACAGTAAAGTCTCCAGCATTTCTTCCAAGCTATTCAATCCAATGAAAGATGGGATAGCCATCCCCATCAACACAGTATTTTTTAAACATCACAATGTAATGTAATGCAAACTATAAAGATTAAGGGAAGGTGTAATGAAGAACATGAAGCTGAATCGTTCGTTAATTTTCTCTAATTGATATCAATATATTTTTTCAGGTACTGTCGGTATAGGTGGTACTGGATCACTGCAGTTGTCTGCGAAAATGAAGGGCATTTGGGAAGAAGCATTTGGAATTAAATTTCTGTCATTTGGAAATCTAGCATTCAGCATCGGAATAGTCCCTGGAGTTGCCGTTTCTGAATTTGGTAAGCTTGAAAATATTTATTAGATTCACATTTCAGCACTTAAACTACTACTTAGGCCCATTTGCCATCCACAGAAATGAAATGCAGGAAAAATTATGTTCTGATTATAGGGAAATCAACTTACGCAGCACTTTCCNATGTAATGTAAAGGAAACTATAAAGATTAAAGGGAAGCGACATATTTAAAAGCTGGCCCGGGCCAAGTTGAAAATATAGTCTATTGTATTCAACAACTTTGACGCCTGCTGGTTCATTGTGTGGCGAAGGAAACAATGGGTTTGTGGGCGTTTCTTGAGCCTATTTATAGCAGCTTGTCCATATAGCTATGTCTATTCCCTTTAAGGGAAGGTGTAATGAAAAACATGAAGCTGACTGGTATTTTCGTTCGTTAATTTTCTCAATGGATATCAAAATATTTTTTCAGGTACTGTCGGTATAGGTGGTACTGGATCACTGCAGTTGTCTGCGAAAATGAAGGGCATTTGGGAAGAAGCATTTGGAATTAAATTTCTGTCATTTGGAAATCTAGCATTCAGCATCGGAATAGTCCCTGGAGTTGCCGTTTCTGAATTTGGTAAGCTTGAAAATATTTATTAGATTCACATTTCAGCACTTAAACTACTACTTAGGCCCATTTGCCATCCACAGAAATGAAATGCAGGAAAAATTAGTGTTCTGATTATAGGGAAATCAACTTACGCAGCACTTTCCTTCATATCCAAAATTGCTACCCCCCCCCCCCCCTGGCAAATCCCGAATGAGCTATAGGACATATTTCAGTGTGGGACGGAAAAGGAGATTGCAAGATCAATACTACAGTGTGCTATAAAATCAAGGACAAGATGCAAGCTATCTTTTTTTGGTCGGAAGGTTTAACGACTTTAGCCTTCAATCCATTTTAATCATTAGTTGAAAGAATGAATTATCTGTCTTGCAATGAAGAAATGCACAATATAAGAGGAAAATTGATAGAATTCAAGGAGCTGTTAGCGAATGCTTAAAAAGCCAGTGTCACCCAGGGTTCTGTGCGGGTGCGCTGCAATTTCATACTGTTTGTAAATCAATTTTGGCCTAAGTGTAAATATGGATCCACCCTGCAGCAGTTGAAGTGATAAAAACATTGGGTGGTTGATTTTTCTATCAGTTCAAATTCTGCAGTGCCCATCCATATTTCTGCAACGCCAAATTTGATTTTCAGACAGTGTGAAATTGTAGTGTGCCTGCAAAGGACCACAATGGCTCTTTAAAGTGATCATTTTCGAAGCTCTTTTCATCGATTTTACGTATTGCAACATGGAACAAGGCATTCTGATATTTAAATTTTCATTTCAATTTTTTTCTCGTTTCAGCTTTTGAAGGTGAATTGCGTCTTGGTGCCGTGGCCGCTGCTCCCGACGTTAAGCCTAAACCAGCACTAGAACGACGCGGAGCAGATGCGGGGAACCAGATAGTTTCAAAAGCATCCCTTGGTATAAATATGGTGAAGCCAACGGACACTTACTTCTACGCAGAAATCAGCAAATTTACAATTGGTGCCGTTGTTAAAGCTTTTGGTTTGGATATGCAGCTTCCTAAGGCGTTGATGGAAACAGGTTTTCCCGATGGAGTTATTGTTTCTTTCGCTGCGTCACCTAAAGGTATGATGCTAATTGTTTTGTTAGTTGATTGATTGATTGATTGATTGATTGGTTGATTGATTGGTTGATTTATTGATTGACGAATAGACCATTTCGCAATTTGGAGAAAGAGACTGAGGAGAGCGCGGCCCATTCTGACAGCCTTGGCAACAGGGAAATCCAGGGAATCTCCTCTTCTGCAGTGCAAAGTGTACGGTTGGCGGCTCGCTCGCATCTCTCTCCAAACTCGAGTTATTTTCGATATATTTGCAACTTCCAAGAGTTATGTGATGCTTGTTTATTATGGTAAATGTTGTCTTTGGACTATTTAGCCGTTTTGCAATCTTTTCGCTCATTTGTGAATTCAATTTGAGCCATTTTATTTCAGTTGTTTCCCTTGACTTTGAAACGGCTCAGTTTAGGCCCAGCTGCAGAAGAAGGGATTTCCTACTTGTTGCCAAGGCTGTCAGAATCGGCCGCGCTATCCTCAGTCCCTTTTCCAAATTGCGAAATGGTCTATTGATCGATCGTCTGATTCAGTGGGTCAGTGAGCGATCAATGAACGAATGATTGAGTTATCGTTTACTTTAAATCGTAATTTACAACTTTTACAGACTATAGGGTGTCACAAAAAGTTGTGCATCATTTGTGTTGCTACTGCGGAGGAGCTGTGTACGTTCTATTGTCCCATTCTGGATGCAGTTGCAAGGAATAGACTACAGCTTAGAGTTTGAGACCTTGTTTTAGCCAATCTGACAAGTGGTTGCTGATTTTATGTTACACGAAAGTCAAAAGGGTGATTGCTCCCTTTGTTTTTCAAAGATGCCAAAGGCAAGTAAATATCGGGAGAAAGGGTACTATTGCT
>REGL01000299.1:252182-273298 GCA_004194395.1 Aurelia aurita complex sp. Pacific
TGTATGTTATTATTATGATTATCTATTTTCTTCTCTTTCTGGTTACTAATAGTATACCTTAGTAAGTCGATAATAAGTAAAAGTAACTATATCGTAGATAACTAAGTAGCTAATAATATAACGAACATAAGCGTACGGGAAGAAAAATCTAGGGGGGGGGCTGCCCAAAACAAAGCCCATTGTTTAGCATAATTTTGCCCGATTGAGGCTCATTTTCGATACTTTTTCTAAAGTTGGGGGGCTGCCGCCCCCCCCCCCTCGCCTCGTACGCTTATGATAGCGAATTGAACATAACATAGCATCTGATGCATGTTTTTCCCAACCAATGCAACAAATGGTGTCTTGATCTTTGCATATTTGGTAGCGGGGAGTGTACAACAATAAAGTATACAGGGAATCCTATAAAAGTAGCTTGGGGCGTAAAGCAACCAGTTCATTGACAATAGCTGCGAAATAGTTATCGTAAAGAAGTTGTAACTTGGAATATTTGTGAAAAGTTAGTCTTTTGACAAGAATTAGCATTACGGTCTTTTGCAAAGAATGGCTGGTTGGTCATCATTTAGGACTTCGTAGTTTCAGTTGAGGATTGAAGTCTACTTTGCTTCCAAATTCTGATCGGACAACGTCATGCCATCATAGAATACTACTTTTTTTGCAAAATCTTTTCAAAAGAGTTCAAATATTACCCAAAGGACGACATTTTGCTGTTCACTAGAGCGGTAAGCAGAGTTGCCTTAATCGGCTCTCAATGCACTTTTAAAGAGAGAAACGTCTACTTTTGCACAGAATAACTTTTGTCTTGTTTATATAGTTATGTGCATTATTTTCTTAAGAAACGTTTGTCTTTCAGGCTTTTACTACTCTTGCACACCCGAGAACCTCCATGATGCTCTCTACTACGTTCGTAAAGCAAAGAAAGGTAATTTAATTGCATGAAATTTGAAGCCTTTGCAGTGCTGAACTTAAAAAAATGCGTCCTCTGCCACTATGATTTGCATATCTAACTCACACGTGATGTTTGATCCCACACCTGACACCATATTATGTAATCTATTGTACCCATATATATTGCTCAATGATTGAAGAGGCTCATAACTAGAGGGAAGGAAATATACAACCACTGTATCATCTGCTGGTTTATTGTTGCATTTTAAAGAGGGATTTTTGAATTTTAATCATAGCACTTGGATTATCGAGAAAATGGTCTGTGAAAGCAGACTTGTTCGGCAACGAAAATCTTTATTTATCAACTTTTACCAGCAAGATTTTCAATTTCGTAAGATATATTTTAACTTAATCTTTATTTTATCGAATAGAAATCAGCACCTGGGAAAAGACAGTCCGATCGCAAATACGCAAGCAAGGTAACCAAACTTTTTCATTCTGGAAGAGACAGTTGGATGCAAATGCCAGAAAGAAGAGGGGCTTTGGTATTGCGCAATATCTGAAGGATTTGAGTGATGTTGAAAAACAATTCCAAACGAGAACTGGAATTGCAGATGATGACCCAAAGAATGAAGCATTGCAGCAGTTTGCAAAGGTAATACCATTTCAATAGAATTACTTCATTGATTTATTGACAGCTGCTTTAAAGGACGCTGTGACCAATGGGCTTATAAGTTTACCAGAAACCATGTAAAAGGATTGATTATATTATATAGATGGAGAGAAATATTTTACCAGTTGAGTTGTAGAATATATCTACTGTTTTAAAACTGTACAGGAAAAGAAAAGCAACCAATTTGTAGATTTCTGACTCCATCATTTTGCTGTGACCTCAATTCATTTTTAATATTTTCTCTCATAATTTTGTGTGCCTCATTTCTTTCTGAAATCAGGATTTCACCAAAAGTGCTATACCTCAATTTGCTAAAAAAGGGCAGCAATTGGCTACTCTGTATCATGTGTATTTGCACTTTGTTTCTCAGCATTGATGGGAGAGTATTTACAGTGCAGCAGCTTCTGTCACGTAAAGAGCAATGCAAGCCCAAANACCAGTTGAGTTGTAGAATATATCTACTGTTTTAAAACTGTACAGGAAAAGAAAAGCAACCAATTTGTAGATTTCTGACTCCATCATTTTGCTGTGACCTCAATTCATTTTTAATATTTTCTCTCATAATTTTGTGTGCCTCATTTCTTTCTGAAATCAGGATTTCACCAAAAGTGCTATACCTCAATTTGCTAAAAAAGGGCAGCAATTGGCTACTCTGTATCATGTGTATTTGCACTTTGTTTCTCAGCATTGATGGGAGAGTATTTACAGTGCAGCAGCTTCTGTCACGTAAAGAGCAATGCAAGCCCAAAGAAAAAATTATCTTGCCATTTTAATCGTGGAAATGTTGATCAAATTGATCCAATCATGTCTAGTTTCAGGCAAAGCCAAGGAAAAATATTTTTCAGGAATGTTTAATTGAAGATTAAGATGGTGCATTGTTGGACTTGTCCAAGTCTCACTTTCTTTCATCAGTTTATTGAGTCATAGAAATGCAAGCAAAAGGTAAAGGCCGCAGCATCCCCTTTGCCTTTTTCATTTTTATGACTCAATCAACTGATGCAAGAAAGTGAGACTTGGACAAATCCAGCGCATTGTAAATTTTAAATAATTTCTTAGATTTAAATCAAATTCTCAGTCAGGCAATAAAGTTGTATTTTTTCAAATCGGTGTTATTGTTTTTGCATTACAATTTTTCAAAGTGTAGATACATTTTTCTCACCTCACTCGCCAGGTACATTCGTCTTATTGCCCATACCAGTATTTGTAAATGTGACTTATTTCTTTATTCTTTAGGACTTCACTGGCTTAATGACTGATGACATGCCGTTATCTAAAGCCATCCCAATGATCGAGAAACTCGCAACGAAGATTGCTGATGTTGATGCTTTGAAAGAAAATTGTGGAGAATAAGAATAAGATAATATTTTGAATTGGATTGATCTAATAGATCTTAGATGTTTATAGAATGACAATAAAATGATACATCGGTATATTTATCAGATAAAATGCCACCAAATATCAATATTTTGTTATTGCTGATCAAATCAATAGGATGGTAAAAGATAACTATATTTTTTGAGATATGATTTGATGTTAGTTTTTGCTATGTTGTTTTTTCGCGATTTGACCAATGTGACTGTGATAATCTGGGGTGGTAAAAAGTATCATAAATTAGTTCACCTTAAGGGAATGCAAGCATATAAAAGGGGCTCAAGCCATCTGCAGTTAGCCTGCGTGCAGACTTTTGTCAGAAAATTGAAAAGAGAGGAAAAAGAAGAGTCTGCGCAACTGAGCCACTTTTCTTGTTCAATGATATCAGCATTTTTTTCAACTACTGTCCTCTTCGATGAATGAAACTTTGAATCGATAAAGATCTTTATTTTATATTCCAGAAGTTTGTGCTAATTCACTTTATCCAAAGAAACCAGGGCCATAGAGACTCAGTGGTGCATGAATTTAGCTCCATCTTAAATAAAGCAGTAACGGGACAGACTGCTTTTAATCTGGTCTGTAGAATCATTGCACTCATAATTTAAATGCTCTGTTAAACGTTTCCTGATTCCAGATTTTCAACGTTGTTTGCTTTGAAATTCCAATTTAGAAACTAAGAAAGACGATTGCGTTCCGTAAACCAATCAAATTTGGTTCCTTGAATCCTAGGAACCTGTGAACAAGAAATATGGCTCGGTTGCGCAGACTCTACTTTTCTCTCTCGTTCCTATCTTGTCCTGTCCAAGAGTCTGCACGCAGGCTATCTGCGGTCAACTCCATCAAATCACATATCGGTATTTCCTGTTGACTTCGATAAGTTACCCAAATATGGTGCGGCACGTGTCATGGCCTATTGTCTTTGCAGGTCTATTTCTATCAAGGGCTTATATATGCTAAGATTTTGACGAACCGTCTTCCCGAGTAATTGATACATTTCTGGAGAAGAGAATTGCTGAAAATGGCTTCCCATCCTCATAATAGCGGTGAGCAGAGTCACCTTCAAGGAAAATTACAAAAATGTGAGATATTCAATTTTTCATACTGATTGTCATCAATTCCAGCTAGTCAGTTTCGATTCAACAGTTGATCTGTCTGCTTACATGAACATGACATTTTTGAGAGAATTCTCTGATATGCGATTCGATTTAGAAAGAAAGAAAATATTTCTTTTCGTCATTTTCAGTTAAATTGCCTTATATGCCTTTTATAATGTCCACAGTGTAATAATTTTCACGGAGATAACACTGCTAGAAGCCTCAAAGGGGCCAACGCACTTTGTTCTTGGCTGAAGTCAGTAAACGCGTTAAAATCCTCTATTTGGAGCACTGACCAAGTGAGCCAATAATATTTGCCCATCTTCAATGATTACTTCAAGTTTTTTTTGGCCACGTCATTGCTTTTTAAACAATTTGTGCTTGTGAAAATTTCAGCAGCCAAATTTCCTCCTGATATGTAAATTGGTTGACAGTGTTTGGACGTTACGTCTAGAATCCTAGAACCACTTGTCAGATTGCCCAAACAAGATCTTAAACTCTAAGTTGAAGTTTGACCTGTGCAACTGCATCAAAACTGATACAATCGATGCCATAGCCCCTCGACATCAGCCACACAAACGGGGCATACTTTTTGGGACAATATTTGCTCGATATTGGCGCAAGCATGGGCTCCTAATCTTTGATAAGGTTGGTGTGAAATTCTTTGACCAATTTGAAATCTTTCATTGCAGCGTCCTAAAATTACCTCCGGATGCTAGTTAGAAATATAGAAAAATAAAAGATAAAATGCATACAATTAAGCGACATAGGTTATGAAATATTACACGAACTTTTTTAAGGAGTTGGAGCCTATGCCATTGCCGCATGCCACACAGCATTTCATGATATTTCCTTGACTTGATCTTGCAGACCTGCCTAACTTTGTTACACAAATTACCTGCTTAGTGCAGTGATACTCCGTATACAAACAGGTGAAATCTCAGTCGTTCAAAGATAAAATTTGGTTGGATAGCTGTCAGAAAGGTTTGTGAGATGCTTCTTTTTATTTTCTATCTTTGGCTTTCTTGTTGTTTTTAGAATCACTAAAGTCTGTCTCAAATTAGATGACACCATGGGCAATAATACACCGTTGATGTGGCCTATATCATGATCAAAATTGTATTTTTACTCACTGTGTTGTTTCTCTTCCGCGGGGGATTGCGAGTAAAGCTTGATAATTTTGCTATTCCCGCGTTCCTTTCTCGTCCCAGCAAGGAATCGAATGCTGCCGTTATTCAAATACAGTTGAATCAGTTGGAGCTCCTACGCAGCAATACGTCTCATTTCAAACTTCCCTTCAAATAAGAACACAATGAGTAGAAATGCAATTTTGATCATCATATAGGCCACATCAATGGTGCATTATTGCCCATGATGACACGTGAGATTCGCGACAACGCAGGGTCACTCATAGGAAACACTTCAACTCTAATTATTCGCAGGCCTTTTCACCTGACATCTAATTTGAGACAGACTAAATGTAAAGCTATATCAAAGACAAATTTTTCAAGCTAACCACTTCAGAAGCTGTTTGCAGAATGGTTGATCAAGCAGAAACGAAATTGATGCTATTTTTTATAGGAAAGGTATCAACTCACAGTGATCCAGAATACGACAAATTAGGGAATAACTTACAAAAAATTCGTTTTCGAAAATGCAAAAAATACATGATATCTTTATAGAGGATATCCTGAGGATTAAAATGAAACAAACAGTTTCAAAATCGGACCACTGAGTGCGGAGATATGTATTTTTAAAGTTGGCCTAAATTTCATAGGGTTGTTTTCACTGACATTTCCGGTACAACTGTCAAAATAACGTAAATTTCAAAATGCCAAAAGGTCATCTTTCCTTTGTCCGATATCAGAATTTTGTTCTTTCAAATTAAAGTTAATTCCTTCTTCTTTGAGGCGATCTAGTTGCTGTATTCATATGGTAAACTTTTATCCAAGAATTACGCAAAGTTTTGTGCTTTGTATTCTTGATTCTGCCCCAGATTCCTTCGTCAAAACTGGAAACTTAAACTTAAAAGTTCAAAACAAAAAAGCGAGCGTTAGCAAGCCTTCGTGACTAATTTTCTATTAAATTCCAACGTCTCCTCAAGTTGGCCCGCTGAAATTATATATTTTTCAAAAGATCAGAATGTATTGTCCATTCAGGTGACATTCGAAGTCGTTCTATGACAAGTCAACGGTTTAGTAAAGAATTTTGTCATGCATCTTTTTGTTTTCAGGGGAAATGGAAATCTTTACTTCTTTATGCACAACAAACCATTGGACATTTTCATGCTATATGCTTTTGCAACACCTCTAGAGTTGAGATACCTGCAGCTTTAGACTAGCATCCTTTCTGTTTAACATCTGAAAACATTTTCAGCGACTTCCTAAAATCTTTGATTCCATGGCATTTAAAGTTCTTGAGCATTTTTAGATTTAAACAGGGTTTTCAAGGTCTTTTTAGGTCTAATCATAGCCTGCTACACCACACCAGCCCTCTTAACTTCGTCATGTACCTGTATAGCACTCTATCATCTATACAAAAAGGTGTTCGCATTAAGATAGCCCATTTCCATATTTCTAAGTAGATGATGAGGAAATATTTCAGCATCTCAATTTTAAGCTCGCAACAGATTTAAACCCATCAGAATTCTCAAGCCCAGATATGTTGATGATGCATTCATTTTTAGCGTCTTTGATACCAAGGCATCTAACCTCTACATGATGAAAGTCTTTGTATTTAGACAATACTTTTTTCCGTTGCAGGAATGAACAAACATACAGCCGTCTCGAGCAGGTAATAGATTTAAACCCCATCAGAATTCTGAAGCCCTAATGTGTTGATGATGCTTTCATTTTAGCGCCTCTGGCGTTAAGGCATCTGACCTCCACATGATGAAGGTGCTTGCATTTAGACAATATTCATTGCTCTTTGCGTAGCAGAAATGAACAAATATGTAGCCGTCTGACTCCTAAACTGATCTAAACACAGTTAACTCCTGACGCCCTGGTATGTCCTTGATGATTGCTTTTTCAGCACCTCTAGCGCTAAGGCACCTGCCACTGTAGCTTAACCTCTTGGTAGGAGAATGTTTACTTCTGAGATCATAGCGTTGGTGTTATGGACATTCTCTTGGTAGGAGAATGTTTACTTCTGAGATCATAGCGTTGGTGTTGAGAACTGTTTCTAGATACTTCAGCCAATCTACATCAAAAGGAAGAAAGGAAATCAAGGAATGAACAAAGAATAAGCAAGACAAAAGGAATTGATGAAAGAAACCAGGGTAATGTAAAATCGATAATGTTGAAGTGTTGAATTGCAAGAATTCAGGCTGTCCTTTTTCTTTCTTTTCTCATCAAGAGGAATTATTCTTCTTGAGTACTAAGCACATTACCATCCAGCTGAGTGCTAAATCTAGATTCATCCACCGGTATACAGGGGTGAGTCAAAATAAAGTTCAAACGTTAGGTGGGCTATGGAATTGAAATATGTGGCCGATATTCAAAGCTAAAATGTTGTCAAAGCCTAACTTAGGTGTGAAATTTTGTTTGGTAAAATCATTTATCTTTTTACATTCAGAAATAAGAAAAATGCTGATAAGAAGTTTGTCGTGGAATGCTCGTTCCCACACAAACCCCTTACCAGCGTTTTTCTAATTTCTGTATCTAAAAGATAAGAGATTTTTACCAAACAAAATTTCACATCGAAGTTTGGCTTTGACTGATGGTTCAACATTTCAGTTTTGAATATCGGCCACGTATTTTCTATTCCACAGCCCGCCACACGTTTCAACACTTTTGATTCACCCCGGTACATGAAAAAGAAGTGCGCAAAGCAAGGTAAGAATCAAGTTAAGACCGACAAGTTCTCCTGCGCTTAGTTTCTCGTCCAAAGTATGTAATCTTTGCTTCTTCACTTGTAGGTTTAGCTGATTAACCAACTGCATTTCCTCTAGCTATGAGGGCTTTCTACATCACCGTATTACTGGTAGTTTTATTGGTATGCATGCCTGCTTTTGGAAGAAGACATGGCAGAAAACATGGACTATATCACCATCATAGCAGACACCAACAAGCTGTCGTTGAAGAGACCGCAACTAAAAAGGGTAAGTTTTAGTTTTGTACTGGGTGAGCCATAAAAATTTCCCATTTCTACAAATTCATAGCACCAAGAGTACTCGATGGATTGTAATGAATAGAACTCTGCTTGATAGCTGAGAGATTGAAGTATTTTTGTATTTTTTTCTCATGTTTTTATGAGCGCAGAGAATATAGGTAAGTTCGATCGTTACGGAAATGTCATGGTTGTGAATGCCTAAAAAAAGCCTAAAACACTTGAACAAATCATAAAAAACCCTTCGCAAAGGATAATAAAGAAATTCCATCTTTTCAAGGGTGAGAGATACCGTTTGCATATTTGTTGTCATGAGATTGACAATTTTGAATATTTCTTATAACATCTTTTTCTTGTAACTTCTGAGAAAGGTGAAATGCCTCACGTATTTTCTCGGTGAGGAAACTACTTACGATTTGCTCAAGTGTTTATAGGCCCAATTTTAAGCATTTTGCAACGAAGACATTTTTTATGAGGTCAAATTTGCCTACATTTTCTATGCTGTTAAAACAAACGTGAGAATCATCACAAAATACTGTGGTCTTTGGGCTTTTAGCTAGAACGGTCAAGTACTCTTGGTGCTATGGATTTTTGAAAGCGGGAACTTTTTCTTGCTCACGCGGTATGGTTTCAATTTTTTGCATAATAAGTTCGATGTTAGAATGAATACGATAGCTCTTCAAATTATGGAATACAGCAGTAGACAACGATGTAAGATTTACTGCTTTTACGTAAGACAAATTTCACTACTATTTATTTGTAATTATACCGGGTGAGTAAAAAAACATGAATATTCGATAAGCGATCAAACAAAACTTGTGATTCAATTGGTTTGATTAATAGTTTTGATGTGTGGCTGAAGAAATAGATACCATACATAATTTGAAAAGGAAAGGCCACTATACCAGCAGCGTCAATGGTCGGATCCGTAGATGCTTGCGGTGACGAATAAATGAATAAATTTGAAAGCAGAAACACCGCATTACGACAAAATACAACAGCAAACGTGTGTGAATTTAGGGAATATATATTTTGCCAATATTTCGTCCTACCATGTAGGACTTCTTCAGGGCTGTCTATATATTCTCTAAATTCACACACAGTTATTGTTGTTTTCTTCGTCGTATTGCGGTGTTGTCTGCCTTCAAATTTATACCGTACATGCCCTTTGTTTTTGCACCATTCCTGTGCTTGTAATGAAATACTTTCTTCGACATTTCTGTCACAAGGAAACACGAATTTATCTTTTTTTTTGCAACTACGAAGCAAAGTTCCTTTTTGAATAAATCAAGACACTTAAAAGCTTGTTTAATTTTCAAGGCACTGACCTAAATTCATGATATTTCGGATCCGGAGAAGGCGTGGTGCGTCTATCATTTTGCTAGCTGCAGCCCATTCCTATACCTATCATCCAAATGAAGTTTTTAGGAGACTGAGAAGCTAAGCTTATTAAAGCATGGTCCTGGTTCTTCCTCCCTATCTGCCAATACCTCATGATCCCTTTAGCGTAAAAGAGCGTAAGCTCTATGTAGCAGCCCTGACAAACCACTAACCCTCAGATTGGTAGTTAAGCGTGCTGCCATTGAGTCATTCTCGCATCTGTAGCATCAAACTTTTAGCCATAGCAACCCCTATTTTTCCTTTGTTATCTTAAGGACTCTTATTACTGTAGATATTTTAATTTCGTAGGAACTGTATCTGCCCTACCTGGCCTAAACATTCTCCTATCTAGCAAAGAAAATGGAGTTGAATTCAAGATTGGTGAATGCAAAGTCAAAGTCGCGATGGAAGGTGATTGCAAATACACTCTTACTCCATCGCCAGATACATGCGGTGGGACAATTCCATTTGCAAGCATCCTCAACCATTTCTTACCAAAGAATGACCTTGGAGAGAAATCGAAAACATTTGTTCTCCCTGATAAATTCGATTTGAAATTCTTGGAGATTGACAAATGCAAGACCACAATCAACTTCAAGGCACAAGCACGAGAGAAACTAGATCTCATTCCTGGAAAGCTATCAATTGAGGGCGCTTCATTGGCATTGATAATCAACTACAAAACAGGGGCTGTCGATTGGGAACTTCTCGAACTTGACATCGCTGGATCCGTGACCTTTGCAAACAAGAAACTTCCAATCACAGTCAAGAAAAAGACAAAACAAAGTGCAGTAACGTTCTCTTTCAAAACAGATCAAGTCACAATTCCAAGTATCGTTGGGAAGTTCTCTTCCAAGAATGAAGTTGCACCACCAGAAACTGACAAGGAAGTAGTTGGTAAGGTGACAAGTGTCGTCATCAAAAACCCAACTTTATCAGGTATTTATGACCCAAAAGGCTTTTATGAACTGGTTGTATCAGGGGAACCCCAAGGCAAGATTTTCCAAAGCTCATCGTTCTATATTATAATCCAAAAAGCTGAAGACTCAGATGTTAAAGCAGCCGTTGCAGCAAAGCTGAATCTATTCTCACCCGCAACGCTGTTATCTGAGCTAACTGGAAAAGACCTCACCAAGATTCCCTTGCTGAAAGAGCTCGTTCTGAATTTTGCATTTGCACTTTCCAACGATGACTTTGCTGCTATCAAAGATGAAAAACTAGCAAAAGAAATCGGAGGTTTTATCAAAGGTGAGAAAACAATACAAAAAGGAGCAAGATTATACTTTGATGTACCCAATCAAAGAAACTTTCAAGAAACTTGCACCAGATCTCAAAGTTGACGATTTTCCAGCATCCTTGTTCATGAAAGTAACAATTGGCAAAGAAGGCATCAAATTCAAGTTCCCTGACGAATGGAAAGCAGATTTGTTAAAGATCCTCAAAGGCTTAGCACCAAAATTGAAGGAATATTTGCCAAAATGGTTGCAATCAGAATGGACCTCCATTGATCACAATCAACGATTTTGCATTCGATTACAAAACACTGGCTTTCACGATAGATGTCATGGCTAAGGGACCATTCAATCTGGGTAAAATCTTGTCTCTGTATAATGTGTCCCTGAAAGTGAGCCATAAAGGTGAAGACAGTCCCTATGAATTCTCCTTTTCATCGTCACAAACCCTCTTTGGAGAGACACTGCTAACTACTAAGTTGACAAAGTCAGGAGCTGATAAATATGAATTTGTTGGTTCAATCAGTATGATCAGGACTGGGCAGCTTATCAAAGCACTTGGTGTTAAATTCTTAAGTGAAGAGACAGTGAAGAAACTCAGTTTCCTTGATTTTGGAATGAGTGATGTTAAGCTTACAGCTAGATTTGGAAGCCAGTTTTATATAGGGTGAGTACCTTTCCCGTTTGGAGTACTCTGGTATATTGAGGATCAGGCTACTTTTCTGGATCTAATTTTACGGCCAAGCTTTTGGGCCAATCATCTGTACTTGTTTTTGGGTTCCTGAAAATCTGGATTACTTTTTTGGGTCGCAAATATGGAAAAAAGTACAAATTAGGAAAAACAAATTACGAACAAAATAAAATCATGCAACATTAATAAATCAAAATACTTAAACAGCCAAATACTTCATGTGAAATATATCCTTTAAGTCACGTTTCCATAGATTTAAGATGCAGGCTTGATAAAAGTTATGGTTTGTAGGGTCAAAAAAGTTATTNAAAAGGAGCCACAAAGGTGAAGACAGTCCCTATGAATTCTCCTTTTCATCGTCACAAACCCTCTTTGGAGAGACACTGCTAACTACTAAGTTGACAAAGTCAGGAGCTGATAAATATGAATTTGTTGGTTCAATCAGTATGATCAGGACTGGGCAGCTTATCAAAGCACTTGGTGTTAAATTCTTAAGTGAAGAGACAGTGAAGAAACTCAGTTTCCTTGATTTTGGAATGAGTGATGTTAAGCTTACAGCTAGATTTGGAAGCCAGTTTTATATAGGGTGAGTAGAGTGATGTGAAGCTTTACTTCTAGATTTGGAAGCCAGTTTTATATAGGGTGGGTACCTTCGTTGGGGGTATTCTGGTATATTGAGGATCAGATTACTTTTTTGGATCTAATTAAACGACCAATTATTATTTGTAACGATTTTTTGGGGTTCCTGAAATTCTGGATTACTTGTTTGGGTCACAAAAAAAGGGAAAAAGTAAGAATTAGGAAAAATAAAATTTACAAGAAAAATCAAATCAAGCAAAATACGTAAATAGCCAAAAACATTACGTGAAATCTATCTTTTAAGACACTCTCCAATAGTCAGAAAATGTAGTCAAATTCTAGCGATTTTTCTAAATGTTTCACACTCTATTGGGTGAGACGGTAGACTCTGCCACTATGAACCAAATATTTTTTCATCATCAGTCTCTCTGGGAAGGTGATATTGTTTGGATGGGATGGCGTTGAATTCGAAGGAATAATTTATCAAGATGCTGGTTTGCCGGTCATGGCTCTTGGTTTGGTTATAAACAAGATTCGCCTTGATGAAATTGTTGACAAACTCTTCAAGAAAAAGCTTGCTGGTATCACGTGGTTAAGTGAACTGAATGTTGGTGAGTTGCATGATGTATGATAATAATCAGCTACTTCACGGCCTGTATAGAAGGAGGGTCTGGTCTTCATAGGATGATCCGCTTGTATGGTTATTCTGGTTTTCATTTCAAGGAAACCCTGAATTTTCTATTCAGGACTTGGGTATCCGAATCATCTTACTTTCGTCTTAAGCTGAATTAACCCTTGAAAAATTGTTCTTGATGCAAAGCGTGGCGTACGCGTACCCTGAGTACCAGACTCTCTAACATAAAATGGAGAGAGTCTGGTACCTAGGGTAAGCGTGGCGACGTTTGCCAGAACAACGAAGTTGAAATCATTGAACCATGAAATTGACGCAAGTGTGATTTTGAGTTCAGGGTCAACTTGATTCTAGGAGTAATTTCTGTTGCGCGTAAACCAATTAGGTAAAATCATTCAGATACCGTATATGTTTGAATGAGTGCCCCTCCCCCCCCTAAAGAAACGCTCCCCTGAATGAATGCCTCCAAAGGCTATGTTTCCATTACTCTGGAATATCTCCGTTTCGGCCTAGCGTTTCGACTTAAAACGATCGAAGACGACGACATTTGAAAGCGCTGTTCAAGGTGGAATCATTGCCCCCCCCAAAGGAACGCTCCCTTGAATGAGTGCCTCCTAAGGCTACGTGTCCATCACTCCCTTTTCGTATGAAACCGGAATGGAATATCTCCGTTTCGGCCTAGCATTTCAAGGATCGACGACGGAGAAATTTGAAAGCGCTGTTCAAAGTAGAATCATTTGCATCCGGAGAACTTTGAAAACACATCGTTTTGAATTGAAACACCGAAAACGGAGTCATTCAAAAATGTTACAACAACAGCAACCGATCTTTCGCCAAAAAAAACAAAGCAAATGATGCGTCTGAGAAAAGAAATGAAAACGAATGGAAACGGAGTAGTGGAAACACTTCCGTTTTCATGAGAGGCCTTCTTTGCGAAAACGGAATAATAGAAACGGTGCCAGATCATCCGAAAATGGAGTGATTTGAAAATGGAGTGATTTGAAAATGGAGTGATTTGAAAATGGAGTGATTTGAAAACGGAGACATTTGAAAACGGAATAATAGAACGTAGCCAAAGAATAAAAGTTAAATTTATAAGTGTTTTCTCTCGAATGAGCACCCCCATCTGTCTGTGCATCTTGCCCATCAATGTCTCAATAATAGTTTCAGACATACTAATAAAGAGACATTTGTAATGTAACACGTCTACTCATAATTTTCCCATAGTACCCACACTATAACAATTCTTGCATATGAATGAAACTGTCCTTCTTTTGACTTGATTGCTCAAGGTGATTTATTTTTTCAGTAATAACGATGAGCACAACAGATGCTACGCCGAACACCAAAGACCTCAAGTTTACAAACCCAACGTTGCAAGCAGTTGGCCTCAAGAAAGGTATGATTAGCAATATCTATTTGGGTAAAGACATAATGAAACACCGTTTAGTTGGATGAAAAGCGTCCATAATCTCCTTGCGTTGTCAATAGCAACTGCTTTCTTGAAAGCCTTGTTTAGTATGTTGTTAGCGTCCGTACGGACTTTACCTTTCTACCGGGAAGGAGAGCCGTTAAAGATCCTCATTAGCTCTCCTTCGCAATGGAAAGTAAAGTCTGCACGCAGGCTAGTATGTTGTCTGCTCAAAGCCGCACAAAGGAGCATACAAGTCAAATCTTTCAATGGGGCATAGGGAAACCTGCAAACCTTCTGATATCACGCTCATAAGCCAATGATATTGTCGTGTTCTGATCACTTGACTGAAAATAAGGTTTTTGAGGCAACTTTCCGAGTACCTTCACGAAAATAAAAATGGATATTCGACCAATAAAGATACAGAGCTGGTCTTACCACGAACCTAGTCTACAGGCCCCATACCACATTTTTTGTCTGCATTTGTTTAAAATCTCATCAGGGATCGGCGTTACATCGAATTTCATTCCTTCGAAAATTGGCCTATGTTCGAGAATTTTTCAGGAATACTATGAATAAGATATAGTTTTCAAAATTTAACATGTTGTATGAATGATGTCCAGGAATGACATGAAAATATTTTTTTGTGTGATTTTCGAAAATCCTTTACGAATTAAAGCTATTTGCTACCAAGAAAGCTAATGGGCCTACCTTTACCCGCAGCAGAATCCCAGTAACCGGTATTAAATCAGTCTCTTTCGCAGTAATAACCAGCGGATACATTTACCAATAATATCACCACAAATCAAATTTCTTTCCGCCATTTTATCATCGATAATTTCAACAAAATGTGATAAAATTTCACAGCCTCTGCAGCAAACCGTCCAACTACCGTCGATTCAAAGATTTCTCGTTGCAAACACCTTGGGAGACGTGCATAATACGAAATGTTTTGCAAGGCTTAGGTCTCCCATATGACACACTAAAATGATACCTTGATATCATATGATAAAGGAAAAGTCTACAGGGTGTCCCAAAAAAATTGTGCCCCGTTTGTCTGAAGGTTGCGACAAAACGGCAAAAGATTCTCGCCAAACATTTGCATGATGGTGCTCTTCAGATGTTCAATTAAAGTTTGCCACCATGCCCGTAAAAATCCGTTGAAAAATGATGGAGCTACGACCTTCAGAAGACCATATTGGCCTGACGACTGAAACCAGCAGTCGGCCATTTTGCCTTACTATTTTGCAGTGATAGGTATCTTCACGTGAGGTAAGAAATAATTTCTGCGAGGTCAGAAATAGTGGAACTCTCCGGAGCTATGACTTTGGAGGCTGCTGTTTCATTTTCATTCCATAAAGCTATTTATCACTGCAAAATAGTAAGACAAAATGGCCGATCGCTGGTTTCAGTGATCAGGCAAATTTGGTTTCCTGAAGGTCATAGCTCCATCATTTCTCAACGCATTTTTATGGGGATGGTAGTAAACTTTAATTGAACATCTGAAGAGGACCATCATGCAAACGTTTGGCGGAATCTTTTGCCGTTTTGTCGCAATCTTCAGACAAACGGGGCACAATTTTTTTGGGACACCCTGTATTCCCAGGACTTGTTAAACTTATAGTCATAACCATATCCACCTATCGTATTTTACTCCTCATTTGCTGATGCACAATTTTGTGGTTCTTAGGAGTGATGTTCAGAGCTGTTGCAAACATACCAGCCGATTGCAAAGGAGACAAAATATGTGAAATGAGCAAAGAAGTCACGAAAGATGAAAAAACGGCTCGTGCATTAACAATCGAAGGACAAATCACACCAAGTGGTGTTGAACTTAAAGGCACCTATGCTGGTAACTGGGAATTAGGAAAGAATGTCAGAATACCGAATGTTAAACTTGTGCTGAAGATAGGAGCAGAGACAAAGGTTTACTTCGAAGTAACTGTGAATATTATTGAACCGAAGCTTGAATTGCAAGGTAAGATATGAAGCAGAGGCAAGGCTTCAATTCTTTAAAAATATTTCTAAAATGGTTGTTACATTTTTTTGCAGTTTTCATAGCTTGAAAGAAATTTTATATGTACTTTGCTGTAATTCTACTGTGAACCTTTTCATGTCTTCATTATTATCAAAAATACAGGCGTTGTTTGCATGCATTGGCCATGCACTGGGTTTACATGCGCTCCTTGCAACAACAACAACAAGCGAAGGTTAGGGGGATTTATGTGATGAATCTATGGTGATCGAAGCGCCACCTTGAAGAGAAACAATGGACTCTATATCATTAGTCTCGGTCAACAGAAGTCTGTTGCTCTGCTAGTCTACGATTTAGGAATTTGATGACATCACAACCTGGAACGAATTGAAATGGATTGAAATAAGACAGAACTGACGTCAGTTTGAAAATACTCAGTGTGTCAAGAAATTTCGCGGTAAATCACAGTTATGTATCCAGCATTTCTTCCAAGCTATAGCTATTCAATCCAATGAAAGATGGGATAGCCATCAACACAGTATTTTTTAAACATCACAATGTAATGTAATGCAAACTTTCAAGATTAATGGAAGGTGTCATGAAAAAATGAAGTTGATTTAATCAATGGTATTTTCGTTTGTTAATTTTCTCTAATTGATATCAATATATTTTTCAGGTACTGTCGGTATAGGTGGTACTGGATCACTGCAGTTGTCTGCGAAAATGAAGGGCATTTGGAAAGAAGCATTTGGCATTAAATTTCTTTCATTTGGAAATCTAGCATTCAGCATCGGAATAGTGCCCGGAGTTGCCGTTTCTGAATTTGGTAAGCTTGAAATATCTATTAAATTGACATTTTAGCACTTAAACTGCTACTTAGGCCCGTTTGCAATATATAGAAATGAAATGCAGGAAAAATTGTGTTCTGAGTATAGGGAAATCAACTTACGCAGCACTTTCCCTCACATCCCAAATGGCAAATCCCGAATGAGCTAAAGCCCCATCGCCCCATTCCGATCACTGAAAAAGAAACCATGAGTTACTTGGCCTAAGAAAATTTATTGGAAAAGTTTTTGCTATTGAATTATTCCTAATTTCATAGTTTAAAATATAGAAACCAGTTATTGTACCTTTAGTTAAAAGAATGAATCATCTGTCTTAGAATTATTTGCAAGAAATGCAGAATATCAGAGGGAAATCGATAGAATTCAAGGTGCTAAAAACCAGTGTCACCGAGGGTTTTTTGCTGGCGCGCTGAAATTCCATACTGTTTGTAAATCAAATTTGGCCCAAGTTTAAAATATGGATCCACACTGTAGCAGTTGAAGTGATACAAAGGTTTGGCTTTGGTTGACTTTTCTAGCTATCATTTCAAATTCTGCAGTGCCCATCCATATTTCTGCAACGCCAAACTTGATTTTCAGACAGTGTGAATTTGTAGCGTGCTTGCAAAGGACCACAATGGCTCTTTAAAGTGATCATTTTCGAAGCTTTTTTGCATCGATTTAACGCAGGGCCGAAGCCAGTGGGGGGGGGGGCGGAGCGCCCCCCCAGAAGGCCATTTGTCGGAAATTTTACTCCACCTGTCGGATATTTTATGTGGCTACAGGCCCACATTTAGAACATTTTACTAGGGAAATGATGCATAGAACATGAATTTATTGACTTTCGAGGATAAATTCTGACATGAATTTTGAATCTACAGCATTTTTCCCTTCATATTCACTGATTTTGAAGGCTCCAACTTTAAAACTGCAAAATAATTCCAAAATATAGTCATTAAAGGAGCACATCAGTCCCTTCGTGCATGATTGTAACGTATTTTCCTAAAACTGGAGTTGTTGCTGTTGTTGTTGTTGATTTTAGCGTCAGAAAATTTTGGTTTTTTGCCCCCCTAAGAATCAAGGCTGGTATCGGGCCTGAAGGCAACTAACGCCACCAAAGGTGCTGAAGTTAGAAATTTTTCAACCCTGATAGCATTCAAGAAATAGGTGCAAAAATGAATCATCTAATGACAAATTGTAATTTAGTTTCGTTAGATTAACAATTATTGTATATATTGTAAATTATTACTTATTTTAAGTTTTACCACGGCCCCCTGTAAATCAGTTTTTANCCCCCCCCCCCCCTGGCAAATCCCGAATGAGCTATAGTACATATTTCAGTGTGGGACGGAAGAGAAGATTGCAAGATCAATACTACAGTGTGCTATAAAATCAAGGACAAGATGCAAGCTACCTTATTTTCTTCCGGAGATTTCACGAGTTTAGCCTTCAATCCATTTTAATCATTAGTTGAAAGAATGAATCATCTAGTGCAGAATATCGGAGGGAAATCGATAGAATTCAAGGAGCTGTTAGCAAATGCTTAAAAAGCCAGTGTCACCCAGGGTTCTTTGTAGGCACGCTGCAATTTCATACTGTTTGTAAATCAATTCTGGCCTAAGTGTAAATATGGATCCACCCTGTAGCAGTTGAAGTGATAAAAACATTGGGTGGTTGATTTTTCTACGTATCACTTCAACTTCTGCAGTGCCCATCCATATTTCTGCAACGACAAATTAGATTTTCAGACAGTGAGAAATTGTAGTCTGCCTGCAAAGGACCACAATGGCTCTTTAAAGTGATCATGTTAGAAAGTTTTTTTCATCTATTTGACATATTGCAAGATGGTAGACTTATTACAGTTCGTCCCTAGTTTTCGCTCGCAATTTTATCTATTGAGTTAACGAGGAATTCTGATATGATCTTTTAAGTTTTCACTTCAAATCTTTTTCTCGTTTCAGCTTTTGAAGGTGAATTGCGTCTTGGTGCCGTGGCCCCTGCTCCCGACGTTAAGCCTAAACCAGCACTAGAACGACGCGGAGCAGATGCGGGGAACCAGATAGTTTCAAAAGCATCCCTTGGTATCAATATGGTGAAGCCAATGGACACTTACTTTTACGCAGAAATCAGCAAATTTACAATTGGTGCCTTTGTTAAAGCTTTTGGTTTGGATATGCAGCTTCCTAAGGCGTTGATGGAAACAGGTTTTCCCGATGGAGTTATTGTTTCTTTCGCTGCGTCACCTAAAGGTATGATGCTAATTGTTTTGTTGATTGATTGATTGATTGATTGGTTGATTGATTGAGTGATTGATTAATTGGTTGATTTATTGATTGACGAATTGATCGATCGTCTGATTCAGTGGGTCAGTGAGCGATCAATGAACGAATGATTGAGTTATCGTTTACTTTAAATCCTAATTTAAAACTATCCCAGACTACAGGGTGATCGCAAAAAGCTGTGCAGCATTTGTGTGGCTACTGCAGGGGGGCTGTGTAAATTCTATTGTCCCATTCCTGATGCAGCTGCAAGGGATAGACTACAGCTTAGAGTTTGAGACCTTGTTTTAGCGAATCTGACAAGTGGTTGCTGATTTTATGTTACATGAATGTCAAAAGGGTGATTGCTCCCTTTTTTTCAAAAGATGCCAAAGGCAAGTAAATTCCGGGAGAAAGGGTACTATTGCTATGCTGTCCTGGAATTTTTGTATAGTTTAAAAAGGGTTAGTCGTATGTGCTGATAGCACAGAACGGTGAGCTATTTTCAAATGTATGAAAAATACTAACGCAGCGCTAGAACCCTTTCTTTCAGATTATTCGTGATTTTGACATTTTTAGAGAACTAAGGAAGTGATTTTTTGAAACAGTCATTTTTTCGATTTTCTTGTGCCTTTAATCAGCAACTACCTTTCCGATTGCCTAAGACAAGGTCCCAATCTCTAAATTGAAGCCTATCTTATGCAACTGTACCGACAACAGAACAATAGAGCATAAAGCTGCTCTGTAGCAGCTACAAACAAGACAATTCATAGCCGTAGGAACCCGGGATTGCCCCCCAAGATTTTGCAATAAACAAAGAAGTGACCTTTTTATTTTCAAGAAGTACCCTTTTAGCTTAAGGGAAAGAGTGCCCTTGAAGTGTCGTGCCCCCTATCGCAAGTTTGATAAGGTTTCTTACTGCCCTGACACAATTTTGGGAGTTAATATAACATGCCAATAAAATTGGCTGCCGTCGTAGCCGTGAATTGAACCGTCGTTTAACGGATTGTACAATTATGTATGGACCTTTTAGCTATTCTGCAAAGAGTCCGGATCGCAAGATATGTTTCTACATTGTGTAAAAGTCTGAAGAATTGAAGACTTTTCAAAGTGCACAACAGTGACCGAAGCTATAGCGCCATTAAATCGAGCAGTTCGTACAGAAATGTATGAACATTTTGCTTGATAGAGTCTCCGTTTTTGCTTGCATGACATGGCGTGCTAAATCTGCTGCGAGAAAGGAAATAACCATCCACAGTGATAAAGCTTCTCAGAATTTTTATTTTGCATTTTTCAGGGAAAGATTTGCCAACGCTGAAAACGAAGATTGAAAGTGGATTCAGCTTTCAAGGAAAGATTAATCTCTTAGGGTACGAAGTGTATGTTAACTGTAGGATATCCTACAAACCGGTGAAATTCGCCCTGTTGGTTGAGATGTCTCCAATCAAGATTGCCAAGGGATTAATCGCCCTTCAGAGGTCAGAAAAAGAGGCTGATAAAGGACCAATGTTCCAAGCTGTGATTGCTGCAAGTGGCACTCAGATTAAGATCAAGGGTTATATCACTGTTTTAGGCATTTCTGCAGGAGTGTCTATCGATGTTTCAGATAATGGATTCGAATTTTCGTTAAGTGGCAACTTGTTCGATGTTGTGCGCGCTGATGTTACAATTAAGGGTAAATATGGTGACATCAAGACAACTTCATTTGAGGTAAGTGTTTTTAATTTGATACCGAGTGTCTCAAACAAAACACTCCATTTTTTTCCAGGAAAAACTGATCTTGTGATTTCTTTTAGAATTAGCAAATCTAGCTCTTTTTAGGGCTACATGGCTTTGAAGCATACTGTAAAAGGTATTGAGGACTGCCAGATTGAATTCATACCGGGTGTCCCAAAAAAATGTATACGGAATTGGTTGACTCCAGCGCTGTGAATTTAGCTTCAACCAATGTCTAATCACTCTAAAAATGTTCCTCGTTAGATAACTTGAACATGGATACCTC
>REGL01000300.1:28964-56339 GCA_004194395.1 Aurelia aurita complex sp. Pacific
TTGTTCATTGCTCCTAACAGTTGTAATGCAGATGTTGGTCGCAGGAGAGGAAGACAAACAATCAATCTCGGTGATGGATGCCTTTACAACAGTGTCGTCATTCATGAAATTGGACACATCGTAGGATTTTGGCATGAGCAAAACAGACCAGACAGGGATCAATTTGTAACAGTTTACACTGATAATGTCTTAGAAGGTAAATGATAACTCATACACACGGCATACTTTTTATATTTGCAAATTTTGACTAAGATATTTCCGAAAACACCATCCCTCCTCCCTAATTCGAGTAAGTAGACGAAACTGACTTTTCCCTGGATGACTCTGAATTCATTTTCTCAAGCATATGTTTCAAGGCTCTTCATGTCTACACACATTACCGGGTGTCCCAAAAAAATTTATACAGATTTGGTGGACTCCAGTGATGTAAATTTAGCTTTAATCAATTGCGAATCACTCTAAAAATGTTCCTCGACAGTTAACTTGAACATAGATACCTCGTTTGTTGGTATTGGTGCTTTGAGAGCAGAAATATCAATCTTGAAAGCTCAAATTTGCCTCTTCCTGTAAACCAGAGCTTTGGCCTTTCGGCCTAAGCAAATTCCTGAAGCACATCAAAATTAAGAACTGAAATTAATGAAAAATTAAGAAACTTCTCAATGGGTGACTGGGGGGTGACTTCCGGAAATACAAGATCAAATATTGTTCAAATTTTAGTAAGGCTATCGTTGATTATACCTGATTGATATAACTGATTGAGCCTTAAGAAATTGCTTAGGCCAAAAGGCGAAAGCTCTGGTTTGCAGGAAGAGGAAAATTTGAGCTTTCAAGATTAATATTTCTGCTCTCAAAGTACCAATATCAACAAACGAGGTATCTATGTTCAAGTTAACTATCAAGGAACATTTTCAGAATGATAAGACATTAATTGAAGCTAAATGCAAAGCGCTGGAGTCAACCAAATCCGTATACATTTTTTTGGGACACCCGGTAATTGAAACATTGATCAAATTGNACACACGGCATAGCGTCACAGCAGCGTTGTTGTACTTTTTATGTTTGCAAATTTTGACCAAATCAACTGAAATATTTCCGAAAACACCATCCCTCCTACTCAATTCGAACACCCCCCCCCCCGTAATGATCCCGCCGGACATTAAAATGCAGCGGGGAAATTATGAAATGAAACATTTTCAACGGGGAATAGAAATATCATGGCGGGGAAAGGAAGTTTTCAGCTATTATCTATGATGAAACTTGTATAATTTTTGGCAGGGAAACAAAAGTTTCAACGGGGAACCAACAGAAACACGGCGGAGTAAGTGTTTAAAATCAACCATAGTGGGGAAACACATTTTCTTGGCGGGTCATCTTTCTACCTTGGTAGGGAAATGTTTCAGCGGGGTCGTTACTGGGGGGTGTATTCGAGTAAGTAGACGAAACTGACTTTTCTCTGGTTGACTCTGAATTCGTTTTTTCAAGCATATGTTTCAAGGCTCTTCATGTCTACGCACATTGCAATGCCAGACCATTACTTTATCAAAGGTTTAAATGCTAGTTATAGTTGTTGCTGATGATTGGAACTATTTCCATGCCTTAAAAATGATAACTGAGCTCGTGTAGAGAGAGCAAAAACGAATTATTATCTTAATCTAAAAAAATATCTCTAACGCCATAGATAGTAGCCTATTTCACAGAGCGTAGATAGTAGCCTTTTTCATTAGCCTATTTCTCGTGCAGGGATAGTGTACTAAAACGATATCTTGTATCGATTCATTTATTTCTTGAACAGGATACAAAGAGGCATTTGCGAAGTTTAGCAAAGGCAGAATAGATTCAAGAGGGATTGCGTATGACTATGTATCAGTTATGCATTATGGTGACAAATCGTTTACAAAGAATGGAAGACCCACGATTGAAGCGAAAAGGAAAGATATCCATCAACTTGGAAATACAGAACTCAGTGATTTGGATATCAAACAAACTAATTTGGTTTATAGTTGTGGCAGTGAGTTTCTATCTTCGTTGGTTAAAGAGCCTTTGTCACCCAGGGTACTTTGTGGGCACATTGTCACCCAGGGTCCTTTGCGGGCACATTGTCACCCAGGGTCCTTTGCGGGCACATTGCAATTTGAGACTCTCTGAAAATCAAATTTAACCTAAACGGTAACTATCGATCGGCAGTACAGCAGATGAAGTGATAGAAATGTTCAACTAAAGTAAGACTTTTAAAGTAGAATGAATGTAGGTGATAATATAGGATACTTCCCTAAAGAAAGGGTTCAGCTTGCAACAAGCTTGACAGAAGCATGATTTTGGTTTGAAGGAGCTTGAATTGAGTATGTTGACACAGTTTTTGCCAGTTTGCACGAATGATTAGAGCTTGATCAAACTTGACAATAATCCGATGCTATAATTGTTCTCAAACATGCTACAATCGAGCTTGATTGAGTTTACCTTCCATTCATAAGATGCATGGTGGAAGCCAGCGCAAGCAGTGGAAAATTCTTACTTGAATCAAGCTCTCAAACAGACCCAAATCATACCTGAAACAAATTAGTATCGGATTTGCAGCATACTGAATACACATTCAATAGTTTGCTAAGGGTTTAGCGGGCCAAATAAATGGTGCATTTTGCCGGCCCATATGTACAAGTGTGGTGAAATAGGATGTCAAATTGGCTGTTTGCCCAAGCTTTTAGCTGTGTGCCGAATCTTGTTAGAATGTGTCTGAGCCACTTTAGATAAGTAGGTCTTTTGATTGCTAAATATTTTATCTCAGTAATATGCAATAATGCAGACAGTTAATTCGCATTTTTCGGTTGCTGATCTTCATCTGAAATTCCATTTATTTCCTTATCAAAATGTGAGTCATATAACCTTTACCCTTCACATCGGTTTCCAAATATTCTAAACAAAAATCCAAACAAAATTTTATTACATGAGATCTCTCATGAATATGGGATTGACTGAGTCCTCCTTTCAGTTTAAAGTGACAGGGTTGCTCCTTTGTTTTTCTTTTCATGAAGCCATCATCAGATGCCTGTGGCAAATTGTAACACTCTTAAGCATAGGTTCAAAATCTTTAAATCAGCATAAAAAGGTGGTTATAAAATTCTATGACCTATTTCTTCTAGTTGAATGGCTTGAAAGAAACTTCAGCTACTTACTTATAATTCTACCGTTGGACTTTTCAGAAATTTTGAATAGTTGTCGATTTTACAGCATATTTTATGTCCTAACTAATTTGAGGATGTGACGTCATAAAATGTCAACATCATAGACCAGAAAAGTGATAGGCTTTTGCTTGATACCATATCGTAGACATTCGTAAACTATGATTTTCTTGGAAATTATTTCATGTTTCGTCAAACGGTTTAGAAATTACAATGGTTTTAAGTTTGATGAACATTTTTCTTGAATTCTTAAAAAAGAAGAAAAAAATTTGAACGCAATGAAGATTTCTTGAGAAAAGTCCAATGGTATCATTATAGCGAAATAGCTATAGTATCTTTGAAGAACAATCTTTGAAGTCATTTGGTTCAAAGAAGGAGGTCATTAAATTTTGTACCAGCCTTTTTAGAGATTTGGAACCTATGCTGCACTCGTATAAATAATAATGTTTTCATTCTTCAAACATAAAAGCGCACATACGGAAACCTTCCTCAAATAAGAACCTACAGGCTGACATCTTCAGTATTTACCCCTTCAAGAAATCACCCTGGTTTTTCATTGGTTCCTATTTCAAAGAACAAATGCATAGATCTAGTTTTCAGCTTTGGCGATTAAAGCATTAATTTGATTATATGTAAAATAAGAAATAAGAAAGGATATTTTTCCTTGTCAGTCATTTGATAGGCCTAAACGAATCTGATAAAGCCACAATGTTAATGTTCAACCCTTTATTAAGCACATAAAAGCCTTTGATAAAAATCGCCGTGCAAAGATAGGCCGTGACTCATGCTGCACCATATTTGGGTAACTTCTCGAAGTCAACAGGAAATACCAATATGTGATTGGCTAGAGTTTGACCGCAAATGGCTTGATCCACTTTTATATGCTTACATTCCCTTTAAACAAGATATTTCAAAGACAGAGAATAAAGAAACATCATTGCAACAAAGTTACGACAAAAATGTACGATCTACATGCTGATTTCATGAATGTTATCCCATTACATAGGAACCAAAACAACTTCGTTTGAAAATTGTAGATCCTTATATGTGATTGTACTGTAAGTAAATTCATTTTAATTCAAATTGTAAAAATTTTATCTTCAGAAATAAATCGTGGATGGACTAGTTGGTCACATTGGACTGCTTGCAGCAAAACATGTGGAACAGGAGAGCAGAAAAAAACAAGAGTTTGTACCAGTTTACGAGAAGGTGTACCACAGTGTCCTGGTGCAAATATTAGAAAAAGAGTTTGCAACACAAATAAATGTCCAGGTAAAGAAAGATGTTTTTCTTTTCATACTTCTTCCTAGCATCCGAAGGCAATTTTTAGCACACTGAGAAGGTAAGCTCATCGAAGCAATGTCCTAGTCCTTCTTCTAGACGTGACCACATCTCGTGATTCCTTTAGCCTGGAATTACAGAGAGGTGGTGACTCTCCTCGTTCTATGTAGCAAGTTCGGCAAAGTAAGGAATCAAACCACCAACCCCCCAGATTAGTAACCAAGCGTGGTAAAAAGGATTCGATCAGGGCATTCGATCAAGCTTTCCCCGCGCAAAAAAGGATTTGATTTATTTTCTTGCTGATGTTGTCGAAAAATGAGTTTCCTTTGAAGTAAAGCAATGGAATAGCAACAAGCACAACATTTTGGCCCCTATGGTGAAAATATTTTTGGCTACAAGATCTAATCGGCTAAGGTTTGTTTACACCCATTTCAAGTCATGTGATCAATCTCTTGGTAAAACGTCTTCTGATTTCCTTAACATATTTCATGCCACGAAAACCTGTGCCATGAATGCAAAAAGTGGGATAAACATACCGTACAAACATGCCACACTTGAATACACACGGATTGTTATAGAACTCAAAAGAAACTTGCAAGAATTTCTGATAACGCAAAATCTGATGTTTTATGAAACTTTCAATACTGGCTCTATAATAATACAGTTATTTATACAGGGGTAGCCTTTTCAGCAACAAAAGTGCTGTTATCAATAAGGGCCCTCAAATTCTTAGTTTCTTGCAAAAAATTATTTTTAAATCAGGAGTTACTTTATTCTGTTTTTGTTTTACAGAATGGCCTGACTTCCCAAGAAATTTCAGTTTTAAGAGTCTTGAAGACATTGATAAACTGAACTGCGTGATGATTTACGAGAGGGCAGATTATCAGGAATGGAATCATTACTTCTTTTGCAGCGAAGGACAACGAGACACAGAAATGCGTTGGTCTGATAGCGGACAAATTCTCGGCCGTTGGAAATGTACCAATATATTTGAACCAGAAGAACCTGCCTCGAAAAGTTGGGTTGACAATTATTTATGTGTGCCTAAAAATGCCCCGTATAATTTCACGTAAGTCACTTCACATTTTATTTGTTTGATGAAATGTTAAAGAACCATTATCACCCAGGGTCCTTTGCAGGTACGCTGCAATTTCGGACTACTTGAAAATCAAATTTTGGCCTGAGAGGAAGATTCGGATCCACGCTGCAGTTGTTGAAATGTTAAAAAGTTTGACTTTAATTGAGCTGTTCTATCAGAAGAACTTTTTTGCCATTTTTTTTATTGAAACATTGATCAAATTGAGCCAATCATTTATAGTTTTAGGAAAAGCCATTGGAAGCTTGTTTTTCGGGAATTCTTCATTGAGATTAAGATAATGCATTGGAAATAATGAATACATTCCCAAAATTAAGTTCAACCCTCAGTTAGGCAATGACGTTGTAATTTTTCAAATTAGTTGTATAGTTTTTGTATAACAATGTTTCAAAGAGTGTTTGCTTTTTGTCTGACTTACCCGGTATAGGTCATTTTGGGGTCTCCCGTTTGCGCTTTCGCACAAGCTTGACCTTTAAAAGCTTGTAACTTAATTACTTTTCAGCGTGTTTGCAAGATTCTGGTGTCTAAGATTTATTCAAGATCTCAGGGACAGGTTTATGCTGATATGAAGCCCGTTCATTTTATTGTTATTTCTCAATATTTACTCAAACGTCAAGCAATTTTTGGGTGCTTCATTTGCATAAGCTTTGGGTGTTTCATCAATTTGAGAATATTTTGATATTATTGTCTTGCCATCCAGAGGGCTGTGGCTTTCAAATGGGATATTTGTTTTTATAGCCTCGTACATTGTTATGGTTTAGTTGTTTTTATTTGTGATAAAAAAAGTCATGTTTACTTGTTCACTTGCAGGTGGTCTCACAACGGTCCAATTCCTGGTTTAGGATGTATACAATGGTATGCAAAACAAGGAAGAGACGGTTGGGATGATAATTATCTTTGTGCAGAAGTTATTGGAAGAAAACCTGAAGGTATTTATTAAATCAATATACCATTTCATTAGCAGGGACAGTAAACATCGTTCCGAATTCCTTCTTGTTTGATTAGGAAGAACTATATTTCCTAGAGCAATAGACCGTTCAGCTATTCTAAAAAAGAATTTGAATCGAACGATATTTTGAAACATTTTGTAGAATTTTCGAATTTGCACAATGGTGATAGAAGCTCCAACGCCACTCAATCGAACCTCTTGTATAGAATTATATAAAAAATATAGTTCAATAGACCTTTAGCTATTCTGAAAAGAAGCAGAATCCAACAACATTTTGCTACATTTGGTAGAATTTTCGAATGTGCACAATGGTGATAGAAGCTCTAACGCTACTCGATCGAACGTCGCGTATAAGAATGTGTAAAAATATCGCTCGATCCAGACTCTTTTGCAGAATAGCTAAAAGATGTATTTAGGGAAGAATTAGCAAATTTTTAACTGTCTGCCCAATGTTTTGGCTTTCAGAAGGTATTTGGGAACGATCAACATGAGGAAAAAGCAAATAAAGTACTAAGGAAAGATTAATACATTTGTTGGAGAATATTGCCCCCTAGTTTATTGTTTATTGTTGTTTAAAGGATCTCTTTCAGCCAGCATGCCTTGCACGTGCAATCTCTTAGTTGGCCTTTGTTGTTGCCATTTCAAGGACCATGAAAAAGACGACAACGAAAGCCAACCAAGAGATGGCACATTCAAGACATACTGGTTGAAAACGACCCTTTAAGATTTGATCGCATTTCAGCATATCGTTTTGTTCAAATATTGCTTATTAGGCAAAAACAGTTTTCTCTGTTGCAGGTAGTCACTTTAAAGTCATCAATGGTAACCACACGCAAGGCATACTCGTTGAAAACGACCCTTTAAGATTTGATTGCATTTCAGCATATCGTTTTGTTCAAACATTGCTTATTAGGCAAAAACAGTTTTCTCTGTTGCAGGTAGTCACTTTAAAGTCATCAATGGTAACCACACGCAAGGCATACTCGTTGAAAACGACCGTTTAAGATTTGATTGCATTTCAGTAGATCGTTTTGTTCAAACATTGCTTATTAGGCAAAAACAGTTTTCTCTATTGCAGGTGGTCACCTTGAAGTCATCAATGGTAACTGGGGCGCATGGGGAGGCTGGTCAATGTGCACTAAGGAATGCAATGGGGGCAGAAGACGCCGTTTAAGACAATGCAACAGTCCAGCCCCCAGATTTGGTGGGAAGATCTGCAAAGGATCATATTTCATTGAATCTGAATGCAACACATACCCTTGTGGTAAGTAAAGTTTTGTTTGTTTTTCTTCCGAGTGAGTCGGAAAAAACGTGGGGTATTTACCAAGCTTTATTGGTGCAATTTACTTGGAAAATTCGTTTCTTTAAACAGTCATTGCATAGGAAAAAGGCTAACTTGGATAGGAATATTGATTTGGTCGAAATCCGATTTTCCGTTCCATTATTTTGAAGGAATTTTGTAAAATCACGTGTCACAAGTATCCTAAAATAGATTTTCAATTAGATTCATATTTATGCACGTGTTCACTTCTAAACCATGACATACATAATGTTTCTCTAGGTATTTATATCATTGTTGCTTTCGGCCTGCTGAAATTACTGTTTGCGAAGTCTTTCATCGGTATTTTTGTGCCCCAGATTTTAGAGTTTTAAATAACAAAGGGCTTTGTTCAGAGGGCAGATTTTCGCGTATGTCGAGGCATGAATAATTTTTTCTGATTTGATGAAATAAATGTCTTCTTTTTCACACAGAGAAATGTGGAGGATTGCTGAAGGGTTCCAAAGGAGAATTTACGTCACCCAACTACCCACGTGACTATCCGAACGAACAAAATTGCACGTGGTTGATAAAAGGAGATCCTAAAAAGAGAATCATTCTTTATTTCAAATCATTCAGATTCGAAGGTATGTAATTTTCCAAAGATTCTTTCGTGTTACGTTCATTTTAAGAATTACTTGCTCTAAGGGTGGGCCTAAAACTGTATACAAATTTGAAAATTCGTGCACCAACAGTTTAAAGCCAGTTACCCAAAGCAAATGTTTCAAAAACATGTGATCTCGTTTTTCTAAAAAAGAGTGGATGTTCTCCTTGAGTGCGAAAATAGCTTCCAATTGATGTATTTTGGTATGTTTTAAGATCGTTATCGTTCCTTGCCTCTAAAGGGTTGTATTTTCAGTGTTTCTCCCCTTTTTAGGGTCATTTGTTGATTATTATTTGTTCCCTTGTCCCAACAGTTGTGTGTTTTTGATAGACATTTACCCATTCTAAAAAAGAACCTGCATCGAACGATATTTGGAGACCATTTTCGAATTGTAGCAACAACGATCGAAGAAGCTCTAATTGCACTCATTCGAATGTTTGGTATTAAAATGTTTGAAGATAACACTCGTTCCAAACTCTTGTTTAGAATACCTAAAATGTCTATTGTTCATTAATCTAGGCTTTACAATTTTATTCTCCCCTTTCCAGACTCATTCGCAGATCATTATTAGTTTCCTTGCTCCTACGGTTGTGTGTTTTTAATTGTTGATATTATTTTTATTCTCTCGCTTTCCAGGTTCCTTTGCAGATCACATTCGCTGTCAATTTGATTATCTAACAATAAAACAAGATGGGCCTAATGGAAAAAGGCTTGGAAAGTTTTGTGGAAGTAAGACACCGAGGCCCATTGCATCTAAATCCAATATATTATGGATTAACATGATAACAGATAAAACGGATACATTTGCTGGATTCAGAGCAACCTGGGAAACAATTGATAGCAAACCTGAGGGTATGTTTTTAACCTTTTTCTGTAGGATTACATCAAATATCGGCATGTAAGCACCTACTTTTTTGAGAGTCAGACTGAATAAACTTTTTACTTTGAAAGGCACTTAGATTAATTTCAGGCTATAAAGGTTCTTAACCAATTCTTATTCGAAGAGTATGTTGTGTGAGCCTGTTATTATGCACCTAATAAGTAATTTTAAGCGTACAAATAGCAAAGGAGGACGCTCAGATTCTAGCAGCCAACTGAAACAAAACTGAACTTGATTTGGAGGGGCAGACAGATTTCTGGCGCGCTGAGGCCTTTGAACCTACATTCTCATCAGAGTGTGACTGTTTTCATCACCATCAGAATGGGACACCCATCACCTGGATTTCCCAGCGTGTTAGAGACCTGTCTGTTTTTCACCTCCTGTGTAGTATGTTGGGTGAGTCAGAAAGAACATGGGATGTTTGCCAATTTCTATTGATGCAGTTTACTTTGTCAAATTGATCCTTCAAATGGATTGCATGGAAGAAAGGGCAGTTTAGATATGAATATTTGATTGATCAAAATTGTTAAACGCCCAATGTTTTTCTGACTCAGCCGGTATGTCTTTAAATCTTTACATTTGGTATCAAATAATGTTGTTTTCCCTTTCTCATTCAACAGGCTGCGGAGGCTTATTTAAGGGTGTTGGTGGAACGATTACGTCACCTGGATTTCCCAACAAATATCCTCACAAAAAGACATGCATTTGGAGCATTCGAGTGCCAAAAGGAAAAGTTGTCACATTTCAGTTCTCATTGTTTGATGTGGAGAACCACTCATTTTGTAAATATGATTATCTGGAGATCAGAGATGGATGGGAAAATCAATCACCGCAGTTAGGACGATATTGCACAACAAGACCTCCTTATGGTAAGATGAGCCTCTCTTTTGCTATCAGAACGGACATTGATTTAGCCACAAAAAATGTGCAAAGTGCAAAGGTATCTTTTGCAGAATTTTGTCGTTGCACTTTTCCTCGATGCCAGAAAATCATTACCAAGTTTCTAACTCCCTTCGAGAAGAAATCATTTTATTTTAATCTCTTACTCGTTTTTGAAAGAGTGATGCCATATTTGTTGAAAAAAATCACAAGCTTCACAATTCAACTTTGACCTCAGAAATTAACAACATTAACATGGGAGTAGAAAGTGACAACCAAAAAGTAATTCTTTCATTTCATTCATTTCATTTTAAATTCTTTAACCAAGGTTACCCCGTCAATCAATAAGGTATGATAAGACTGCTTTTCAGGGGTTCTTGCATAAAATCTTACAAATTAAGTTAAGTTTATTGTCCAAAACACAGGTATGGTACCTTTTAGTTTTGTCCCTTATCGTAGGGAAAATGTTATGAACAAATACAAACAGGGTGACATTTTGTCCACAGCAATGCATCAAAAGCACGTACAAATTGGAAAGGTTACTGAAAGTTTACGAAAATGTCTCTTTTGTTGATGATGCAAATATTTTGATTGTTTCTGTAGGTTTGATGTCAACTCAGAATAAAGTGCGAATTAAGTTTGTTACCGATGAAACTACTGCAAAAACAGGATTTAAAATGAAGTGGAAGGCAGTAGCGAAGAAGAGTGGCAGAAATCCATCACCAAGTAAGTAGGCCTAATTTTATCTTGACTTAATTGTTTGATTTCTGTTTTTGTTTTGATAATGGGATTGGGTAATCTTGACGGCAGAAGTTTTATAAAATGCTAGGAAATGATGTTTTAGGGCATATAATTGTCAAGTTAACACGTTTGGTGGGCTGTGGAATAAAAAGTATATNCTGTAGGTTTGATGTCAACTCAGAATAAAGTGCGAATTAAGTTTGTTACCGATGAAACTACTGCAAAAACAGGATTTAAAATGAAGTGGAAGGCAGTAGCGAAGAAGAGTGGCAGAAATCCATCACCAAGTAAGTAGGCCTAATTTTATCTTGACTTAATTGTTTGATTTCTGTTTTTGTTTTGATAATGGGATTGGGTAATCTTGACGGCAGAAGTTTTATAAAATGCTAGGAAATGATGTTTTAGGGCATATAATTGTCAAGTTAACACGTTTGGTGGGCTGTGGAATAAAAAGTATATGGCTGATATTCAAAACTAAAATGTTGACGTATGATAAAGGCTAACCTACCAGGTGTGAAAATTTTGTTTGCCAAAAGCACTCATCTTTTAGACCGAGAATTTAGAAAAAAGCTGGTAAAGAGTTTGTATGGCAACGAGAATTTCAGGTTGCATTCCGCTCCATGATTTACTTAAATGTAAATTCAATGAAAGAATCTGAATCGAACAACGTTTTGCTACATTTTGTAGAATTTTCGAATGTGCACAATAGTGATAGAAGCTCTAACGCCACTCGATCGAACGTCGCGTATAAAAATGTATAAAGATAACGTTCGATCCAGGCTCTTTTTTAGAATAGCTAAAAGGTCTATTGTATGATTCAGAAATGGAATTTAAACTGTTACCTGTTTCCCAAATCTTGGATATTTTTTTAAATTACAGTGTATTTTACAATTCAACTCATTTGAGGATTTGACGTCTCAAATTTCTAAATCGTAAACCAGAAGAGTGACAGGCTTTTGCTTGATACCATATTGTAGACTTCCTTAAACTATGTGTAAACTATGGTTTTCTTGAAAATCATTTCATGTTTCGTCAACAAGTTTAGAAATAACTATGGTTTTAAGTTTTTTTTTTCAAAAATTGTCTTGAATTCTTGAAAAAGAAGAAAAACAGTGTAATTCTGAAAATGTAGAAGATGTCAGAAAAACCCAACGGTGTTAATATTGGCAAAATAGCTAAAGTTTCTTTGAAGCCATTCACTCCAAAAAAATAGGTCATAGAATTTTACACCAACCTTTTTAAAGATTTGGAACATATGCTAAATATTATCTTTTTTTTGTCCAGGATGTCCAATGGGCTGGAAGCTCTTTAAAAGTGGCAACGAAGGGCCATTTTGTTACATTGTCAAGAAAAATTATTTCAGCTGGTACGGAGCGCGAGATGATTGTCTAACGAATTCAGCAGATCTTGTCAGTATTACGTCACAAGCAGAACAGGAATTTGTGACGAGAGAATTGTTGAAAGGCAAGTTCATGTGGCTTGGATTCACTGATAAAGATGATGAAGGGCGTTGGGCGTGGAGTGACAAGTAAGAGAACATTCTATCATTTTTTATATGCAGGGTATCCCAAACATCGTTCAACGTTTGATTAAATTTTTCATATTTCATATTTAATTATTTTAAAGAGGGCTACCCTTTAGCAATAGCTGCTTTTCAAGGGTCCCTCCGATAAAATCATTTATTCAAATCTATAAGAAATCAAATTAAAAAGCTATTAGTCAAAATCAAACTATAAAACCTTAATTCAGTTTGGTATTCCATCTAATTAACTCACCCAGTAAATCAAATTGACTGTTTTTCCCTTATGAGTATCTACATGCCCTCTTCCTCTTGAACATGTCTTTCAATGCTTCTAAATATGAAAATATGATTTCGTAATAACCTCTTCTTTTAACACCAAAATTAATCTTAAATGCTTTAAATCTAGCATTTAATTTTATCATGGTTTTATTCTAATAACTTGCAAAGTCATAAATCATAGGCGCCTTTTCAGTTGCCAATTCTGGATCAAATTCTCAGATCAAAAGACAATAGTTTGACAGATTCTTGAAGTGAACTGCGAAATACCTTGATACCTCAAAATGTTTCCCCGNAAGAAAGTGACAACCAAAAAGTAATTCTTTCATTTCATTCATTTCATTTTAAATTCTTTAACCAAGGTTACCCCGTCAATCAATAAGGTATGATAAGACTGCTTTTCAGGGGTTCTTGCATAAAATCTTACAAATTAAGTTAAGTTTATTGTCCAAAACACAGGTATGGTACCTTTTAGTTTTGTCCCTTATCGTAGGGAAAATGTTATGAACAAATACAAACAGGGTGACATTTTGTCCACAGCAATGCATCAAAAGCACGTACAAATTGGAAAGGTTACTGAAAGTTTACGAAAATGTCTCTTTCGTTGATGATGCAAATATTTTGATTGTTTCTGTAGGTTTGATGTCAACTCAGAATAAAGTGCGAATTAAGTTTGTTACCGATGAAACTACTGCAAAAACAGGATTTAAAATGAAGTGGAAGGCAGTAGCGAAGAAGAGTGGCAGAAATCCATCACCAAGTAAGTAGGCCTGATTTTATCTTGACTTGCTTGTTTGATTTCTGTTTTTATTTTGATAATGGGATTGGGTCATCTTGACGGCAGAAGTTTTATAAAATGCTAGGAAATGATGTTTCAGGGCATATAACTGTCAAGTTAACACGTTTGGTGGGCTGTGGAATAAAAAGTACATGGCTGATATTCAAAACTAAAATGTTGACGTATCAGTCAAAGACTAACCTACCAGGTGTGAAAATTTGTTTGCTAAAAGAACTCATCTTTTAAACCCAGAATTTAGAAAAATGCTGGTAAAGAGTTTGTATGGGAACGAGAATTTCAGGTTCCATTCCGCTCCATGATTTACTTGCCATCGAAATGTTAATTCAATACAATTGTCTGTTTCAGAAATGGAATTTTAATTGTTACCTGTTTCCCAAATCTTGAATATCTTTGAAATTACATTGTATTTTAGAATAGACCTTTTAGCTATTCTACAAAAGAGCTTGGATCGAGCGTTATTTTTATACATTTTTATGCACGACGTTCGATCGAGTGGCATTAGAGCTTCTATCACTATTGTGCACATTCGAAAATTCTACGAAATGTAGCAAAATGTTGTTTGATTCTGATTCTTTTCAGAATAGCTAAAAAGTCTATTCAACTCATTTGAGGATGTGACGTCGCAAATTTCTAAATTGTAGACCAGAAGAGTGACAGGCTTCTGCTTGATACCATATTGTAGACTTCCGTAAACTATGCATAAACTATGGTTTTCTTGAAAATCATTTCATGTTTCGTCAACAAGTTTAGAAATAACTATGGTTTTAAGTTTTTTTTTCAAAAATTGTCTTGAATTCTTGAAAAAGAAGAAAACAGTGTAATTCTGAAAATGTAGAAGATGTCAGAAAAACCCAACGGTGTTAATATTGGCAAAATAGCTAAAGTTTCTTTGAAGCCATTCACTCCAAAAAAATAGGTCATAGAATTTTACACCAACCCTTCTAAAGATTTGGAACATATACTAAATATTGTCTCGGTTCTTCTTTTGTCCAGGATGTCCAATGGGCTGGAAGCTCTTTAAAAGTGGCAACGAAGGGCCATTTTGTTACATTGTCAAGAAAAATTATTTCAGCTGGTACGGAGCGCGAGATGATTGTCTAACGAATTCAGCAGATCTCGTCAGTATTACGTCCCAAGCAGAACAGGAATTTGTGACGAGAGAATTGTTGAAAGGCAAGTTCATGTGGCTTGGATTCACTGATAAAGATGATGAAGGGCGTTGGGCGTGGAGTGACAAGTAAGAGAACATTCTATCATATTTTATATACAGGGTATCTCAAACATCGTTCAACGTTTGATTAAATTTTTCGCTGATAAAGATGATGAAGGGCGTTGGGCGTTGAGTGACAATTGAGAGAACATTCTATCATCTTTTATATACAGGGTATCCCAAACATCGTTCGACGTTTGATTAAATTTTTCATATTTCATATTTAATTATTTTAAAGAGGGCTGCCCTTCAGCAAAAGCTGGTTTTCAAGGGGCCCACTGATAAAATCATCAATCAAAATCTATAAGAAATCAAATTAAAAAGCTATTAGTCAAATCAAACTATAAAACCTTAATTCAGTTTGGTATTACATCTAATTAACTCACCCTGTAAATCAAATTGACTGTTTTTCCCTTATGAGTATCTACATGCCCTCTTCCTCTTGAACATGTCTTTCAATGCTTCTAAATATGAAAAAATATGGTTTCGTAATAACCTCTTCATTTAATACCAAAATTAATCTTAAATGCTTTAAATCTAGCATTTAATCTTATCATGGTTTTATTTTAATAACTTGCAAAGTCATAAATCATAGGCGCCTTTTTAGTTGCCAATTCTAGATCAAATTCTCAGATCAAAAGACAATATTTTGATAGATTCTTGAAGTGAACTGCGAAATACCTTAATACCTCAAAATGTTTCCCCGCTGGGGNATGGTTTCGTAATAACCTCTTCATTTAATACCAAAATTAATCTTAAATGCTTTAAATCTAGCATTTAATCTTATCATGGTTTTATTTTAATAACTTGCAAAGTCATAAATCATAGGCGCCTTTTTAGTTGCCAATTCTAGATCAAATTCTCAGATCAAAAGACAATATTTTGATAGATTCTTGAAGTGAACTGCGAAATACCTTAATACCTCAAAATGTTTCCCCGCTGGGGATATGACGAATTTAAGAGCTATGAATTGAGCCTCAAACTCAATTTCGAAACCCCAATTTGGATTTAAGAGAAGCCATTGAGAGATAGTTTAAGACCAGTTCCTAAGTATCAATGTAACGTAGGGCTGATCGTTGTTGACAAATTTATGAATCATGAAACGAACCAAAATGTTCTTTCCGTCATGAAATAAAACCAAAATTGGTACCGGGTGAGTCAATAAAAAGTCAATGAAAAGTAACATTGCATGTCTTCTTTCTTGCAGTACAACACAACACTCCTTTACAAATTGGGATGGAGGTGACCCTAATGACGGGGGTTGGTTGCATAATGAAGATTGTGCCTTAATGAAGCCAGATGGGAAATGGAACGATTACCCATGCAGCGATCAATATAAATATATATGTAAAAGGAAACCACTTCGGTAAGTTATATTCTATTCCCGATATTTTATTTTGTTTCTGTCACTTCTCAGCTAGAATTTTCAAATCAATGCTTTATGGAACAAACGCAACAGTCGCTGGAAATTCTTATAGAGCTATTATCACCCAAGATCCTTTGCGAGCACGCGGAAATTTCAGACTGTCTGAAAACCTAATTTGGGCTACCATGCATCCGGAAACCATGCTTCCACATCAGTTTATTTTTGTTGAACCGTCCTATCAGTTCAGCTAACACACTGTGGATCTATACTTTCTGTCAGGCCAAATTTAATTTTTAGATACTCTAAATTTATTTCATATATTTAGAAGCTATTACTTTGTATCAAACTTTTTCGAAATAAAACAAGATGACACACATAAACTTGTAGCGTGAAAGTAAATGACCTTGTCTGAAAATGACAATTTAAGGCCCAGTTTGAACATCGCTTTTTTTTGCCGTGTCAAATTTAATAGATGCTGCTAAAAACTTCTAAGTGTCAATTAAATTCGACATAAAAATTATGTTTAAATCACCTGCCGTTTTAAATGGATAAAACAGCAGGAGTTCACCAGCCCTGTCGTAGCAAACGGCAGAAAAACGACTTGATTTAGATATCGTATTTCTGACGCGTTTAATAAATCAATTATAGACCATGGTCCGTGATTTCTACATGTGATCAGCCACTGCGCTTGTGCTTTTTGAAAAATGGTCATTTTAACCATTTTAATTTCATTCCGACACAGCAAAAAACGATGTTTAAATCAGATTATTAAACACGGCAGATTCTACCGTTTTTAATACAGTTCGATTCGACAAGGCAAAAACGATGTTTAAACTAGGCCTAAATGTAAGAATACTCTGTACTCTAAGTACTCTAAGCTCTATGCAGTTTTTTAAATCGACTATTTAGATTTGACGAAGAGATGAATTAAAATGNCAATTATAGACCATGGTCCGTGATTTCTACATGTGATCAGCCACTGCGCTTGTGCTTTTTGAAAAATGGTCATTTTAACCATTTTAATTTCATTCCGACACAGCAAAAAACGATGTTTAAATCAGATTATTAAACACGGCAGATTCTACCGTTTTTAATACAGTTCGATTCGACAAGGCAAAAACGATGTTTAAACTAGGCCTAAATGTAAGAATACTCTGTACTCTAAGTACTCTAAGCTCTATGCAGTTTTTTAAATCGACTATTTAGATTTGACGAAGAGATGAATTAAAATGTAACTTTTTTACAATTACTTTCAAAATCTAGAATTGAAAAGTTGGATGTAGTCAGATTTTCACTTCTCAGCAGGAAATTCGTGTCATCTGTTTTGCTGTTTTATTCATATCTAATTATTTCTCTTGCAGTTGATTTGTGCGCAATAGCAATTCAACCATTTTGGTAGAATTTGAAGGGGGACAAATGCAAACTCTCTGGTTAGATTTCAAGTCTCGATTCCAAACATGTGAACTGAAAAGGAGACAAGCAAATGACGTGATGTGGTAGCCTCGTTTCGAACAATGAATGCTATTGGATAAATTAGGAACAATAAAATTAGCAGGAAATTGATGTAATCATGAATTCTGCTCCATTAACCGGGGGTAAATATGACATATGTATGCTCAAACTTGTCAATTACATTAGCCTGTCATCTGCCGGATGGGTCAAGACAAAAGTTAAAATGTTTGATTGGCTGTGGAATAAAGAGTACGTGGCCGATATTCAAACTTAAATGCTAATCTATCAGTCAAAGGCTAACTTAGATGAGAACATTTTTTTGGTAAAAGTACGTATCTTTTCGACCCAGAAATTAGAAAAATGCTGGCAAGGGGTACCTATAGGAACGAGAATTCCACGTTCCATTCTGGTCCATGTTTTACTTGCTATTGACATTTCAATTCTATTTCTGAAGCAGACAATGAATTTATATTTCAATTACAAGGAAATCATGGACCAGAATCGAACGTGGAATTCTGGTTTCCATACAAGTCCCGTACCAGAATTTTTCTGATTTCTGGCACTAAATGATGAGGAATTTTACTAACAAAATTTTCACATCTAAGATATCCCTTTGATTGATAGATAAACTTTTGAGTTTTGTATATCGGCCACGCACTTTTTATTCCACAGCCCACCAAACCTTTTGAATTTCTTTTGACTCGCTCGGTACAGTAGTGTTAGCCTCGAGTCTCTTGTTCCCCTGCGGTAAACGTTGTCGACTTGTTGGCTGGAGTGGCGTTGGGCTAGTGAACTGGGCTTCTTCCTAATTTTGTCACTAATTTTTGCCACTGCAACCATTACTTCCGCAGCTGAAAAAGAGGATAAAGTTTTCTGCCTCGATCTTGTTTTGACGTCTATGGAGCATGATAGAAGTGTCGGAGAAGTAATAGACCTTTTATCTTCTCTATAATGAGCCTAGATCGAGCGATATATTTATTAATTTTCATACGAAAGGCTCACTGTCAGTGGAGAGGCTCAGTTGAATGGCGTTGGATCTCTTATCACTTTTGTGCACATTGAAACATTCTACAAAACGTATGAGAATATTCTTCGATTCAGATTATTTTTTAGAATGACTAAAAGGAATATTCTAAATAAAGCAACTGTTTGCTATGTAAATCGATGACCTTGTACAGGGCGAAGAACGCAGGGAAACAAGAGACTATGGTCGTAAATCGGGTGTATTATCGATTCCCATCCAACCTTTTCGTATTTACATTTTACCGGTAACTATTATTGGACATGGTCATTATCTTATGAGGCAATCACCTGTGGACTACAAATTCCTATGGTGTTCTTAAGACTCTTTGAAAAGTTACAAAATATTTCATAAGCGTTCGGACACTTTTACTTTACTTCATTGGCCAAAACACAATAAATGGATTCTTTGCCTGCCTTGAAATAAAGTAGCTCTATTGCGCAGGAAGGATTGAATCGTTGTTTCAAAAATGGCACTAAAATTAGGCCATAACATGAGATTCAGACAGCCACTATGGTCAATAACTATGGCCGAGAAAGGGTGCCAAGGAACGATTTTTTTATATTTCAGGGTAAGCAGGGAAATGAATTTATTAAATTTAGGCCAAAAAATGTTTTAGCTATTCTGAAAAAGGATGTGAATCGAACGATATTTTCAAAGATTTTTGAAGAATTTTCAAATGTGCACAATAATGATAGAAGCTTTAATGCCACTCAATCAAACTTCTCAACTGAAGATGTACAGAAATACCAATGAAATGAACGTTCAGGCAATGTCAACCCACATCAGCTGACGAAGCGGTGATGCTCTCGTACGCGAAGGGTCTGCTTTCTGAGCTTGATGTCTTTTACATTGAATCACCTAATAAGCTTAAGTATTGTAGAAGACAAATATCTGTTGAGACCAGACAAGAACGTGAAAAGGAGACTTGCGTAAGAATCGAGTACTAGACGAAAAGAAACTTCATATCAGGGTGTAAATTAAAGAAATCAAGGACCGGTCATATTTATAAGAAAATTGATATTACCTTGTTCTTCCTGATATCCTCATGTTGACACTTTTGCTTGGCTCGTTATGGTACAGTAATCAGGGTAGCATCATCTTGAAGACAGAGGGAGGGAGAAATGGGTGGCAAGCTCCTCCTATTAATGTGTAGCAAAAGCTAGCAACTAGACAACTTGAAAACCCTACGTCTGATATGGGTAGGGATAATTCGTTGTAGAAAAGGGCAGGAATGAAACTAAGATGGGACTCGATGATTCAGGATTGAATGATATGAAAACAGAAGGCTGTTCTTTCATGTCTTTGCTTTTAATTACTCTGGAACTTTAACTGAATTTGTAAATAATTGTGTTGTGTCAGTTTTAAACATGCAAACTTCTTCTGGAATGGACTCTCAGGACTGCATTCTCTACGTTATAGCAACGGGCTCACTTTATACGTGTCTAAACTCAATGCCATTATTTCATTCCACTGTTTGATTGATTATTAGTATGTTATGATTACCAGTCGTCGTCTGTTTATTTCCATACTACAATTTTCGTGACTTGTATTTTTAAATTTATTTTTGTACTTAATGAAGTTAGGATATGTTTCCTTTCGAAATAGCTCGTCTTAATGGGATACTCAATAAGAAATCATTTACCAAGTCCTTGTGGGCAAACTGTAGGGGAGCAAGAGATATAGGCGGATATATGTATTTGAGGATCCCCATCTATAAATAAATCGAGGGGGCGTTTAGAACTAAAATGGGGGGAATAAGCAGGAAAACTGTAAAATTTGCAGTGATTTATGTTGGTCTTTATACATCAGCCTTCCATGCAACTTCGGAGAATTTTGGGGGTTGGAATTACTTCAAATTATTAGATAGAATTAAAATCAGTAATAGGTCAATAGAAGTAACTGCTAAAAAAACATTACTCTTCTCTGTGGTTGCTTTACATTCCGTTTTGATAGGCTTATCGAGGATCTGAATGCCTTAAAAGATTGGTAATTTTCTCAGATTCCCGAGCTCATTCCCCCAAGCCATTTGTAATTCCGTTTACCTTCTATATAGAATACGAAGGAGTAATTGTATTTTGAGCCGTAGGCCCTCATTGCTGCCTTGAAGGAGAACCCACTTATCCTTTTGCCCTTCAAGTATTCTACTCGGCGTGATCTCAACAAGGAATACTTTAGTCAACGTAGGCCCTCGTAATTTCGCGTAGTAGGCACAGACAGTGCATGGAAGGGGCACTCCTTTACCCATTTTTCTCTCCCTGTTTTCTATTTGCTTTAATCTCAACAGGGAATAGTTTCATCAGCCGTTGGCCCTTGCTAATTCGTGTTAAGAGAACGAAAGAGGGGCAAGGAAGGTGCACTCCTTTACCCCTTCTCTCTCCCTGTTTTCTATTTGTGTTAATCTCAACAGGGAATAGTTTCATCAACCGTTGGCCCTTGCTAATTCATGCTTAGACAAAAGGAGCATAGAAGGAACATGTGCCCATCCCACTTATTCTTAGGTTTAGAAGTATATATTAACTGTATGCAGAGATTAGTTCGTAAGGTAGATCCAGAGCAAATTGTATATTATATTATATTATGTATAGTATATATCCAATGCTTTTCATTCTAAGTAACAGCTATCCTTGCCATTGAGATACTATTTCGAAGTTTGACTGCCTTGTGTTAAATTAAAAAGCAGGGAATAGGAGTCATCGCTCGGCAAACTTTACAAGGAAACGTACCATAAAGTTAATGTAAAAATGACAGGGGAACCTCTGCATAGGAGAGTACCAAAAAGTAGGCTCAAAAAACCTTTCAGGTCACACTGCCACTCTTCATGCGGAAAGTGGAGCATGAAACATTTCTGAAAAGCGTCTTCCCCATTTACACTTTCGTAGCGACTACTAGCAACTCTGCGTGTTGCTTTCTCATGGTCCAATTCTGACATTATCGGACGTTTCTGGCCCCGATCAGTGTCTCACGAAAAGCTTTCCGTTTGTTTGTGATGGCTTCGATTTCAAAAGAATCCGTAGGATATAAGATTAAGATGCCGGAGTAATTCCCAGGTAAAGAACATTGCTGGTCTTCTCTGTTAATAAAAAAGAACCGAAAGCTTCGTTTCGCATCGCGATGCAAAATGGCCTAAATTGCTAGCAATTGAAGCAGTCGATCGGTGCTTGTTGTGTCGTATTTGACGTCATCCATTATACTGAGAGTTACTACTGATAAACAAAATTCCCTCGTGCCCGTGCATTGTATCTCAAGACGTGTGAAAACTCTATTCAAATTCAGAACCGACTGTGTCTCAAGGTACTATTTACTGTTCAAAATTGTATCGCGATTGTTTCACAGTTAAGGGAATGTTTTGCCCCCATTTGAGCTCAAAACCCCACCAAATGATGCGAATTTTATGTCAATCGATGCAGAATTGTGTCCTCTTTCGACTCATATTTTTTCCAGATTTTTATCTGCAAGAGTTCAGGAATTATCGAGTAAACTTTGAAATCGAAGTCGCGGAAAGGTCGTTTTACACAATGGTTCCACGCTAATTGGTCTCGAAAAGACAAAGGAAATCCAGTTTTTCGAAGTTAACTCTCTTAATATTCATCCTAATATTATGAAACTAGTTTGAGAAGATCGGCCATCTAATTCTGCGTCGTTTGATGTATAAATCGCATGGTTTTGGTCAAAAATGAAGGAATAAATGCGAGTTTTCTGTGAACCGTGAAATGAGCCGAGAACAAAAGAATCCTAAAAAATTCTCAACCAAAAAGCATCACAGCGCCCTAGGGGACCTCTGCGGTGGTGATACCTTAGCACTACAAGAAACAGACACCGGTCTTGTGGCTAATTTTATGCATTTTCCATCGCGTTTAGAGGCTAAAGAAAAGCCCTTTACGTCGCAGATCTCAAACATTACTGCGGGCTTTTCTACAAGGTATTCTAGGAGAAATATCGATTGAAAACAAGCAACAAAATATCTTGGAGATTGCATTAAAAGCGAAACCATTATAAAGTATATTCAAAACTTTTCATCTGATACTGATCAGAGTCTGAACTTGCTTTTGGGTATATTTCATTCATAATAACATTTTGCTTTTCAAAGTAATCTTCAATTTTTGAAAACTTTTTGACCAAATAATCTGCGTACTTTCTCCATTGTTGGAGAACGATGGAAGACTTCGCAGTTTTCTGTCTTTCTGTTGGTCTCCTACATTTATCTTATCAAGTCTGTCAGAAAAAAACCTCTGCATAGGAGAGTACCAAAAAGTAGGACATTTCTGAAAAGCGTCTTCCCAATTCACACTTTCGTAGCGACCTAGCAACTTTGCGTGTTGCTTTCTCATGGTCCAATTCTGACATTATCGGACGTTTCTGGCCCCGATCAGTGTCTCACGAAAAGCTTTCCGTTTGTTTGTGATGGCTTCGATTTCAAAAGAATCCGTAGGATATAAGATTAAGATGCCGGAGTAATTCCCAGGTAAAGAACATTGCTGGTCTTCTCTGTTAATAAAAAAGAACCGAAAGCTTCGTTTCGCATCGTGATGCAAAATGGCCTAAATTGCTATCAATTGAAACGATCGGCGTTCGTTGTGTCGTGTTTGACGTCATCCATTATAATGAGAGTTACTGATAAACAAAATTCTTGCCCGTGCATTGCATCTCAAGACGTGTGAAAACTCTATTCAAATTCAGAACCGACTGTGTCTCAAGGTACTATTTACTGTTCAAAATCTTATAGCGATTGTTTCACAGTTGAGGGAATGTTATGCCCCCATTTGAGCTCAAAACCCCACCAAATGATGCGAATTTTATGTCAATCGATGCAGAATTTTGTCCTCTTTCGACTCATATTTTTTCCAGATTTTTATCTGCCATAGTTCAGGAATTATCGAGTAAATTTTGAAATCGAAATCGAAGAACCGACTGCACTGTTTCAAGTACTATTTACTGTTCAAAATTGAATAGTGATTGTTTCACAGTTGAGGGAATGTTTTGCCCCCTCTTGAGCTGAAAACCCCACCAAATGATGCGAATTTTATGTCAATCGATGCAGAATTTTGTCCTCTTTCGACTCATATTTTTTCCAGATTTTTATCTGCAATAGTTCAGGAATTATCGAGTAAACTTTGAAATCGAAGTCGCGGAAAGGCCGTTTTACACAATGGTTCCACGCTAATTGGCCTCGAAAAGACAAAGGAAATCCAGTTTTTCGAAGTTAACTCTCCGAATATTCATCCTAAAAATATGAAACTAGTTTGAGAAGATCGGCCATCTAATTCTGCATCGTTTGATGTGTAAATCGCATGATTTTGGTCAAAAATGAAGGAATAAATGCGAGTTTTCTGTGAACCGTGAAATGAGCCGAGAACAAAAGAATCCTAAAAAATTCTCAACCAAAAAGCATCACAGCGGCAAAATGCACTAAAAGCGGCCTCTGCGAAGGCAAACAGTTAGACTCTGGGAACAGCAGTGTAGAAGTCTCTTATTTAAACTGTTTTTGTGGGGGTTCTTCTCCCAGAATTTGCGTTGCCCTTTAGAGAATATATATATCCGCTTTTGATGTGTAGAATTTAATTTATGAAAGGACTTTTTTATTTTGAAGATTTCGAAAAATTTCTTGTGGTACTGTATCGTAGTACTGTAACAATACCTTTATGATAATTTCCAGTATTTTTCTTCAGATTATTAATTCTTGAGCAGCTGAAAATGTCGTTACTCTCACTATCTGTCTATCTCCCTGTTGAATTTGCTTTTACGTGAATTTCTGCTTTTTCAGCGTTTGTTTTGTTCTTATTGAGGATAACAGGTTTCCTTCGAAGGTCTTCAAAATTCTGTGGAGCTTTGAGTTTGAGAAAACAAATTCTCGAAATAAAAACCTCCGAAGTAAACCATGAATTTCTATTAATTTAGTAATGTCACAAAAAGACCATATTTAATTAAACTTTAATCTCGAGGAGTTTCAAAGAATTTCTACCGCGTTATGTTTGGATAAAATATTTTGAAATCTGACAAAAAAATGTTTTGAAAAATAAAATGAAAAATTCTTAATTCAGTATCAAAAGATAGAGTATATTATGGGCTTTCTAAAGATGTAAAAGTTTAATTTTTCCGTGCAACAATTGCGGAGATATTCACTGATTAAAGTTTAAGAAACTCGTTTTAAAACATAAAATAAAGAATATTCTACGTTTTTGAAAATTCCCAGAAAAATCCCTAATTAGTTTCAAACGATAGAGTACGCTTTCAGCTTCCTTAAAATACCAAATTCAATTTTTTCCGTGCAATAATTGCGGAGATATTCATTAATTAAAGTTCTGGGATGGCCTAAGTGGCAGTCCTGCTCCCTATTCAAAGCGGCGCCTTTGATCTTCGAGGTATTGTGTACGAACTTTCCTGAATAAATCGGAAACTATAACTCGTTTTTAAATCATTTTAATATCAAATTGTAGAGCTTGAAAAGCTGCATCTTTCGGCGTAAAAAGCGCTAAAATCAGAGCTATGGTTTCGGAGAAATTTCCAAGTTTCTTAAATTCGTCACGCTTGAGTAATAATTGCATGACAACAAACCAAAATAGGTCGATTTTTCTTGAGTGATTCTCAAAAGTTGGCAAATTTAGGGCTGTTTTTTGGTTTGTTGACATGCAATTATTACTCAAGCATGACGAAATTAAGAAACTTGCAAATTTCTCCGAAATTATAGCTCTGATTTTAGTGCTTTTTGCGCCAAAAGATGCAGCTTTTCAAGCTCTACATTTTGGTATTAAAATGATTTAAAAAAATTTAATAGTTTCGGATTTATTTGCGAAAGTCTGAACACAATACTGACAAGATCAAAGGCGCCGCTTTCAATAGGGTTCAGGACTGCAGTTTAGGCCATCCAAGAACTTTAATCAATGAATATCTCCGCAATTATAGCACGGAAAAAATGAATTTGGTATTTTTAGGAAGCTGAATGCATTCTCTATCGTTTGAAACTAATTAGGAATTTTTCTGAGCACTTTTAAAAACCTATGCTTTTCCTCATTCCCTCATTACACGAGTTTTTAAAAGTGCTCAGAAAAATTCCTAATCAGTTTCAAACGATAGAGAACGCTTTCAGCTTCCTAAAAATACCAAATTCAATTTTTTCTGTGCAATAATTGCGGAGATATTCATTGATTAAAGTTTAAGAAACTCGTTTAAAAACATAAAATAAAGAAAATTCTATGTTTTTAAAAATTCCCAGAAAAATCCCTAATTAGTTTCAAACGATAGAGTACGCTTTCAGCTTCCTTAAAATACCAAATTCAATTTTTTCCGTGCAATAATTGCGGAGATATTCATTGATTAAAGTTCTGGGATGGCCTAAGTGGCAGTCCTGCACCCTATTCAAAGCGGCGCCTTTGATCTTCGAGGTATTGTGTACAAACTTTCCTGAATAAATCGGAAACTATAACTCGTTTTTAAATCATTTTAATATCAAATTGTAGAGCTTGAAAAGCTGCATCTTTCGGCGTAAAAAGCGCTAAAATCAGAGCTATGGTTTCGGAGAAATTTCCAAGTTTCTTAAATTCGTCACGCTTGAGTAATAATTGCATGACAACAAACCAAAATAGGTCGATTTTTCTTGAGTGATTCTCAAAAGTTGGCAAATTTAGGGCTGTTTTTTGGTTTGTTGACATGCAATTATTACTCAAGCATGACGAAATTAAGAAACTTGCAAATTTCTCCGAAATTATAGCTCTGATTTTAGTGCTTTTTGCGCCAAAAGATGCAGCTTTTCAAGCTCTACATTTTGGTATTAAAATGATTTAAAAAAATTTAATAGTTTCGGATTTATTTGCGAAAGTCTGAACACAATACTGACAAGATCAAAGGCGCCGCTTTCAATAGGGTTCAGGACTGCAGTTTAGGCCATCCAAGAACTTTAATCAATGAATATCTCCGCAATTATAGCACGGAAAAAATGAATTTGGTATTTTTAGGAAGCTGAAAGCATTCTCTATCGTTTGAAACTAATTAGGAATTTTTCTGAGCACTTTTAAAAACCTATGCTTTTCCTCATTCCCTCATTACACGAGTTTTTAAAAGTGCTCAGAAAAATTCCTAATCAGTTTCAAACGATAGAGAACGCTTTCAGCTTCCTAAAAATACCAAATTCAATTTTTTCTGTGCAATAATTGCGGAGATATTCATTGATTAAAGTTTAAGAAACTCGTTTAAAAACATAAAATAAAGAAAATTCTATGTTTTTAAAAATTCCCAGAAAAATCCCTAATTAGTTTCAAACGATAGAGTACGCTTTCAGCTTCCTTAAAATACCAAATTCAATTTTTTCCGTGCAATAATTGCGGAGATATTCATTGATTAAAGTTCTGGGATGGCCTAAGTGGCAGTCCTGCACCCTATTCAAAGCGGCGCCTTTGATCTTCGAGGTATTGTGTACAAACTTTCCTGAATAAATCGGAAACTATAACTCGTTTTTAAATCATTTTAATATCAAATTGTAGAGCTTGAAAAGCTGCATCTTTCGGCGTAAAAAGCGCTAAAATCAGAGCTATGGTTTCGGAGAAATTTCCAAGTTTCTTAAATTCGTCACGCTTGAGTAATAATTGCATGACAACAAACCAAAATAGGTCGATTTTTCTTGAGTGATTCTCAAAAGTTGGCAAATTTAGGGCTGTTTTTTGGTTTGTTGACATGCAATTATCACTCAAGCGTGACGAATTTAAGAAACTTGCAAATTTCTCCGAAACCATAGCTCTGATTTTAGCGCTTTTTGCGCCAAAAGATGCAGCTTTTCAAGCTCTACATTTTGGTATTAAAATGATTTAAAAA